>VWZS01003386.1:81155-130492 GCA_013397075.1 Rhabdornis inornatus
CCGCTCCGGCTGGGCCGGGAGGTGGAGCTGGAGCTTCGCGCTTGGAGCGGGGCAGCTCCTGGGGGTGCGGCGGGCACGTAGCCAGGGCCACCGCGCTGCCCTGAGGGAGCGGGGCAGACCCTGTGGATCAGGCGGGCACGGAGCCATGGCCACCGCGCTGCCCTGAGGGAGCGGGGCAGACCCTGTGGATCAGGCGGGCACGTAGCCAGGGCCACCGCGCTGTCCTGAGGGAGCGGGGCAGCCCCTGTGGATCAGGCGGGCACGGAGCCATGGCCACCGCGCTGCCCTGAGGAAGCGGGGCAGCCCCTGTGGATCAGGCGGGCTCGGAGCTATCGCCGCCCGTGCTGCCCTGAGGAAGCGGGGCGGCTCCCGGGGATGAGGCGGGCTCGGAGCTATCGCCGCCCGTGCTGCCCTGAGGGAACGCGGCCTGAGCGCATCCCGCCCGCGGGGGCTTCTGTTGTCAGCACCACAAACAAAGACATTTCAGCGGGTCTCGAAAGAGTAGGATCACAGAATCAGTTCGGCTCAGACCTCAGAGACCACTGAGTCCGTCACCATGTCAAACACCCTCATGTCAGCTGGACCACGGCACTCAGTGTTGCATCCAATTTTCCTCAAACCCCTCCAGGGATGGCGACTTCACCACCTCCCTGTACGGCCCATTCCAACATCTAACGACCCTTGCTGTAAAGAAATTATTTCAAAAGTCCAATCTAAACCTCCCAATTATGAAAAATACTATTCTTAAAGTGTGGGTGGGAACATCAGGAGGTCTGTCGTGGCTGAGAGGCTTCCAGAGGGCTGATCTGAGGCGATTCCCACAGCCCTGGTAGCGTTTTGTCTTCTTGGGAAGGTTTTCTCTAGGGAGCATGTATTTCAGTTCAATGATAATTTGGGTTTTTTTTTTCCAAGAAAGATCGAGGAAGAAACTGAAATAATCCCTTCCAAGTGTTATAAATGAGAGACAAAAGTCTCGGTATTTAGCAAAATTTAGATTTCTTTATTGGATATAGACAGAGCAAGCAGCGCGCTGGGGAACGTGAGGGGTCACCGCCCACTCCACGCTCCACCGAACCCCGGCCCATGGCCTTTTCTTATACTGTGGTTTCTCGCCATAATCAATAACTTTTGTTTCTTTAGCTGTCATGATTTTGCCAGGCAAGCAGTGGTGGTCGAATAAACATCTTTATCCCAATTCACAAATCTCTGGCGATAGTCAGTTGCACAGATAACCATCTGGCCTTTGTAGATAACCACCAGTGAAGTTCTGGGAGTCTGGTCCTTGAGATAGGCAGCATTGATTAAACAAAGGCGGGAAGGGCTATTGGGAAGTCTGATTTTGCATGCTGGTAGTAGATGCAACTTACTTGGAAAACATAACCTAACATAATATAACATGATATAACATAACATGATATAACATAATATAACATAACAAGGTGATTTTAAACAGAATGATTCTATAATATAATTTCCTTTATCTAGTGTCCATGCTCCACTTCAGAGCTTTGTATTTTGGTTTATACAACCCCCAATACTTTTGTGATTAACACGAATCTTTTCTCAATTATTACACAAGCAATGTGTTTCCAATGAAAAGGTATCCCTCCTACTCGTACACACATCTGGACAGAAAACCATACTGAATTTCAAAGTTATAAATTGATTTGTTATCAGAAAAAGAGAAAAGCCCAATAGGAACAAACTGAGATCACTATTTTTAAAAGTATTTAAAGTGGGCATTTCCTTGAAGCTAAGAGGAAAGATATGGATTGGTAGTTTTTAAAGTTCACTTTACAAAATGAGTTGGTTAAGAATATCTCAGTTAAGAACTGCTGATGTAAAAACATCGTGCTACATTGTAGAAGCATGAAAAACTTGTAAGCTTTGCAGACCAAAAACGTAAGTTTAATAAGCAGAGGAAAAGCTGCTGGTAAAACTGATGGAACCCGAATAAATGCTCAAAATGCACTAGCTTTGAATGTTTATTTTATTTTTCATAGTTCTAGAGTCTTAAATTCTTCTCTTTGCCCTAGGGGGTGTATAAATAAATGCTGTGTGTTAGAGCACAAACCCTCAGGCTTGTGTGTGGTTAATTGTTGATGATTGCACTGAAATCGAGAGGACTATTCATAGTGCACACATATGTACAAAATATATGACATTGTCAGGTGGTTATAGATACACCTAATGCATTGCATAATCATCAGTAACTCTTCTGATACTTTTTTTTCCTTTTAAGCACTGTGTTATTTAGTACATCATTTGCATTATATGAGATAAAGTAGAAAAGGCAGATCTGCAGAAGTAAGGAATGTCTACCATCTAGGCATAAACTTGGCAAGGTGGCTTGTTGTGCCTTTTTCCTCCTTTCATCTGCCTTCCTTTTTCACCAGCTAGAGGAAAAACTTTGAAGTGTGGTTATAAAACAACTGCAAAAATAACACTGCTGCATTTCAGTTATTTCTCTACGCTTCATATCAACTGCTCTCACCACATCAAGAAACATTCTAATTGTCATTCCTCTGAGTTCTCCTTGGCATCTGATAGGCAAGTGGTATTCTTTCTGGCTCATTTCACATCGCTGGAAATAAATAGTTCCAGAATAGAAAATGGGTTGATTGTGTATGAGCCAAAATAGAATCCAAAATAGAAGAGCTTGTGCTCTTCACTGTGTTGTCTCTGCACTGGGCAGAGGAGTGTGTAGTAATAGATGATGTAAATGGTGCCAGATTAAACAGGTGTGATGAGAAACAAATACTGCACTCTTACCCAACTATTCTTCTATGAGGATTAAACCTATTTTGTCATAATTAGCAGAGATTATGTATTATCTGTCACATGTCACACAAGCTCACCAAGGCACCACTGAGGAGCAGGGTTACCAGTGTGCCAAAGCAGAGAGGGCAGTGCCAGTGTGCTCTGTGCTGGCAGCTGCAGCATGGGGCTGGCAGTGCCCATAAACAGGGAAAGGGTTTGTGTCTGAAGTTTTGGTGATGGCAGGCTTTGAATTCTCTTCTCTTCCCGCCATCAGTCCCATCCCCTGCCCTGTCCTCCTTATCTCATCATTCCTTGTTAGAGAGGCTTGCCAAAGTGGGAGACACTTTAGCACTAAGGAAATGAACCGTATGGATCTGACAAATAATATAGAAAAGATTTCACAGAAATAGAAACATTTATCACATAAACAGAAGGATATCCTGTAAAATAAGCACAATTAGATGTATCATTATACCCAAAAAGCCATATGTAGACTTATCACACAAACAGGTGTGGTTTTGACCTGTACCTTCTTCACACTGCTGTCTCAAATTGGAGCTCCTTTTCTGTCTCACTGCTTTACAGACACCTTCCTTTCAGCAAGCTTAAAATCCATTCCCTGCTTTTGTATTGTTCAGTGCTTTTGACTGAGAAATCTGTAGAGTCTTAGCAATGGATGCACGTTTACAATGTGTTGTGGGAAATGTTTGAGTGGGATGGAAGTAAACATCAGGAAGGGTACTGGAGAGAAAGTACACATTTTTGTTACATTGAGAACATTATACAGGCAATGGACTGTTGAATTAATACCAGACTGGGGCGGAATATAAAGCCACATTAAAGTAAGAATTGATCTTTTTATTTTTCTTTATCAGCACTATTCTGTAGTTTTGAGCTTTCTGTTGCTGTACATACACGTCTGGTGAAGATGGCAGGGGAGGCTCTCTATACTTCCTTGTGGAAGCTGCTTGTCTTCTGTGCTTCTAAAATGAGGGAGGGATCTGTTTATTATAGTAGTTTTCCTTGTAGGTCACCAAGCAATGTGTAAATAAGGCTCTTTTCTTCTTACATACAACTATATTTAAAAGGTTTTTATCTGAAATATCCAGTAATTACTAACTCTGGCTCAGCTCCAAGAATCACCAAGCCTGGTGATAAATGAGGATTCTGGGGCTATCAGTACATTTTTGGAAGTTATTTTCATTGCTCTGGATGTGGAAGACTAATTTATAGAAGTGAATCTGATGTAAACTACAGCATAATTTTACCTAAACTATATGCAAAGGCTTGACTATGATATACACTGTCTGCTAAGGGGAAAAAATTGCAATTCTTTTTAGTGCTTGTGGTTCAATTAATTATCCGTCTCTTACTTTTTTGTGTGTTCTTCACAGTTTATGCTATAGTACTGTGTATATAATCGTTGATAAAGGAATGAACAGTTCGGCTGTGTTCCTGCTTTTCACTTGTGAAAGCACTGGTCCTTTTCATCTCTCCTAATAAGAGTTTTTAGCTATTTTTAGCAGTCAGCAAGAACTGACATTTCTAATGTTTAAGTATTTTCGTCTGCTCCCTGAGTGTATGCATTTGTGACTACAGAATAATGAGGTCTTTTTTGAAGAAAGAACACTGTGATTTATTTTGGAAGCAGCTTCTGTAGTTCTGAAAAGAGCTACCGCTGCAATCCTTTGTTCTGCCGCGAACTGGTGAAAATGTCTTCCTCCCATCCCTAGGGATTTGTTGGGTGTTCTGTGTCTACAAGGGCTAAATTTTAGTATTGAAAACGTTCAGAAATAGCTTACATGCTCATTGTCATTTGTGCTACTGCTTTTTAAATCCGTGATTTTAAAGAGTAGGATGTGCTATAATTAAACTTTCCATGTCCTCTCTTTGTCGTACAAACAGTCACTGGCGACTGTGCCTTTGCTGTGTAGCTCATGCCCATGAAGAGGGTTTGCGTGGATGGCAGGCAGTGATTCACAGCCCCCTGTGGGGGACCGACTTTCCCTTACGCTCAGCCGGGGTGTGAGCGCAGCCCGGGGCCGGTGGGGGCCGGTGGGGGCCGGTGGGTGCCACCAGGTGCCGGTGGGTGTCACCAGGGCTGCCGGGCCCCTCGACAGCCTCCCCCGAGCCCCGCCGCTGCCCCCCGCCGCCGAGCGANCGAGCGAGGGGGCCGCGCATGCTCCGCGCCCGGCCTGGCCCGCCCCCAGCTCCTCCCCGTGCCCGGGGCCGCCGCCGGGGCCGGGCTCGACCATTTCTGCGGGCGCGGGGACGAGGGGCCGAGCCCCGGGCAGCGGCTTCGGCGAGCTTCAGCACCGCGGGCCGGACAGCGCCCTTCGGGCCGGGCGGCTCCGCGGGCGGCGGTGAGTGGCAGGCCCCGGCGCGGGGCTGCGCGGCCGCACCATGTTCCTCGGGCTGGCGGTCGCGCTGCAGGTGCTGGCGCTGCTGGCCAGCCAGGGACACGGCTTCCCCAAACCCGCGGGCACAGGTAAGCGCCCGCCCCGAGCCTCCTCGCCCTTTGCCGCGGGTGGGGAAAGTTCTGCGGGGTAGAGATAGAGGATGGTAAAAACTTTTCTTCCACTTGGCTAAAAGCAATGAGATCCTAAAACAATATTCCTGGTGCAAAACATCGATCACCGAAGCTTCAATCTAATATTAAAGTGAAGGGAAAGATGCTGGTAGAGGGAAAAGCTCTGAATCGTTTCAATCTTTTCCCAGCAGTGTTTTCATCCATTCTACGGTAGTGTCTGCACAAGTCTTTGCTTGCTCCCCGTCTCCCGCGGTATTCTGGATGGAAGAAATTTTTAATCTCTTGGTTGTGCCAATCCGATTATTGCTATTTTAGTCAATCTCCTCCAGCACTTTTTTTCCTAGTTTGTGAGTTTTCTGATCAGAAGGAGGTTGCTGATTCTATATCTCTATTTCTGTCTTCTGCAGAACCTCTCCCTCTGCCCCAATCATGTTTTGTTTAAAGGTTTGATTTTTTTTTTATTGTGTTCTCATTCTTCTAGGAACACTGAATTTTTTTTGCAAGAACTAGCAGTTGGCATCCTGCTTAAGACACCATGTTTTATGAGAGAAAACTACAAATTAAGAAAAATTGTGCTGTCTCTTTGTAGTTGCATGTATCATATAACTGAGTATATATATGTGTGTGTGTGNGGGTGCCACCAGGTGCCGGTGGGTGTCACCAGGGCTGCCGGGCCCCTCGACAGCCTCCCCCGAGCCCCGCCGCTGCCCCCNCTGAATCGTTTCAATCTTTTCCCAGCAGTGTTTTCATCCATTCTACGGTAGTGTCTGCACAAGTCTTTGCTTGCTCCCCGTCTCCCGCGGTATTCTGGATGGAAGAAATTTTTAATCTCTTGGTTGTGCCAATCCGATTATTGCTATTTTAGTCAATCTCCTCCAGCACTTTTTTTCCTAGTTTGTGAGTTTTATGATCAGAAGGAGGTTGCTGATTCTATATCTCTATTTCTGTCTTCTGCAGAACCTCTCCCTCTGCCCCAATCATGTTTTGTTTAAAGGTTTGATTTTTTTTTTATTGTGTTCTCATTCTTCTAGGAACACTGAATTTTTTTTGCAAGAACTAGCAGTTGGCATCCTGCTTAAGACACCATGTTTTATGAGAGAAAACTACAAATTAAGAAAAATTGTGCTGTCTCTTTGTAGTTGCATGTATCATATAACTGAGTATATATATGTGTGTGTGTGTGTTTATTCTAGATAAAGCCATACACAACAGACAATTAAGTGTAGAAAGACCTTTGGAGGAACAGGTGAGTGAAATAAAAATATTTACAAATTTTTTTTAAGGAATTCCTATAAATATTTTTTAGCCTTTCAGGTACTGGATCCATGAATATCATGAATGACTAATGAATGGGTAAAAAATAGATTTGTCAGGAAAGTGGTTATTGATGGGGTTAGATACAAAATAGGGTTTCAGTAATTTTTAAGAACTGGCATATAGACTTTCACTGTCCAACATTCTAAAAGCAGGTTGTTAGCTCCAACAGCTCACAGATATGCCACCCCTTTCTATTAACATCCTATGGGAATATAGCATGAGCTTGGAATGAAGAAGGAAAATGTAACTGGCTTTTATCTTAAAATGGAAAGTGTATTGCAGCTTCTCGTAATGTCTGGTTCTGTTCAGAGGATGGGTGGTGCTGACAGAAGTGTCCAGTGCTTATTCCTGTTCTACTTATCCCGGCAAACTTCTTACTAAGAGTGAAAATCAGGCATTAAACCCTCTGCTAATACTGATAAATTAAGAGATCACACATTTTATTCCTTCTACCTGTTTGCTTTATTTTTGTATAATAGATTGCTGAAGCTGAGGCAGACAAGAATAGGAAAACAGCTCCCACAGGTAAAATATCTTTCCTGCTTTTATGGCAATATTCATAATGGTATTCAAAGAAGTATAAGATTTTATGTTATGTTGATATTGATGTTAATATATTTTTCAGAAAATAAGCCAGAGTTCAGGAATTATTCCTTTGTTGATGACCTGAACTTGCTCAAATCAGTAGCAGAAAGAGAAAGGCATGAGAAGGAGAGGGAGTCAATTAGAAGCTCTTTATATGAACAGCAGCTGGCCATTGATGATGCAGACTCCACCAAGAACCGCAGGCTTGTGGATGACTACGACTCCACTAAAAGCGGACTGGATTATAAATTCCAAGGTATTCCATAATCATCTTTCAGTGACTTCTAGGTTAGATTTCTCTTGCAAACTGATTGCCTTCATGAATGTTGTATTCACCACTAGACATGAGCTCTATTTGTTTTTTCCAGTTGTGGAAGCTTATTGTATTACAGTTGGGTTTTTGAAACACAGTACAAAAGAATTGCTCTTGATTTTAACAGACTTCCATGGAGGAAAGTCTAATTGTGTAATTTGTAGTGTTTTTTAGCAATTTAGATTGGATGGAAGGAAAATGGGACATATTTTTGAATGAAATTATATTTATTCTGGTTTGTGAGGAAGAAGCACTTCCATATGCAGCTAAATCACATGTATTTATTCCAAATATTATGTGCAGTTTTAGATAATTCTCATTATCACAAACCTAGTAGAAATTACCAAAGGCCAAAGGATACTTGCCGTTGCTACAGGAGTAGTTAATTGACTTGTAGTTTAAGTGAGTCTTCTGAGAATTGTAAGCAACATTTAGCTCAGGATATTTTTAATTATATCGAAGTATGCTGATCACAGACCAAAGCTCACTCATTGTATTCCCTTTCCCATTGTCATGATTATATTATTTGCCATAGGAACAATTACATAATTAAAAGTTAATTTGCTTAAATTCAAACAAGATTGTGTACCATTTGTCATGAACTGTTTTAATCTAAGTGGCCATACAATGAAAGCAGATACCAGAAATGAATGGATATGGAAATTCTACCAATAATTTCTATAAACAGGAGAGTAAGCTCCTGAAGTTCATCTCTGCTTTTTCAGAAGAGCCAGTCAAAAAGACATTTTTCAGATCTGGAAAATTGACACAAAGAACTTTTACCTGTGGCTGATTCAATAACTTGTGAAGTGTGTGTCAAAATATATTCTTAATGTGTCTAAAAATGCAGTTTTGTTCTGAAGAGAAAAAGATGTGGGCAGATATTTTTTATGAGATGTTTAATCCAAATGAGTTCGGATGGTCAGCACACAGTACAACTTACACAGTAAGACTGAAATCCTTTCAGACGATCCAGATGGCCTCCATCAATTAGATGGCACTCCTTTGACTGCTGAAGACATCGTTCAAAAAATTGCTGCAAGAATTTATGAGGAAAATGATAGAGGAGTGTTTGACAAGATTGTTTCAAAACTTCTAAATCTGGGGCTAGTAAGTATCTTGGTAATCATCATTTAACTGGTTTTTGGGTTGGATTAATGCTCTTTCAGAAAACAATTCAGATGCACACTTGGTCTGAAGTGAGTGGGGCTCAGGGTCTAAGCAAATTTCTAGAGCTCTTTGGACTTGCTGGTTAAGCTCTGGAATAACGTTGTTGCTGTGATGTCTTTGCAGCAAAATAGGCCAAACTGCAGAATGTTTCTGATGTTGAAAAAACATTCACTGATTGTACTCCTCCCATGTCTGCCCTCTTTTTTCCTTTAATCTGTCTTTTGTTTTTCACTGAGTGCTTTTCTGATAATAATTTCTTTTCTGTTCTTAAGGGAGAAAGGTCTGAGTTCATTCCTGTCCACCTCATGCTAATTAGTGTCATCAGCAAACACATACTGTTGCTGGCTAGTTGAGGATATATTACATTACTGATTTTTAGGAAGGCTGGATTTGTCTCTGAACTCTGGATGTCTCAATGGCTTTAGCCATTGCCATTTGGGTTCCTTTTATTCTAAAATACCTTATCTTTTGAGCACTAGATTTTGCAGTTGCGTGTTGCACCCCACTGATTACAGAGGGAGCTGTGGGACAGCTGAATGGGAGAGTTCTTATTCAAGTGACAGCTGTTACAAAGCAAAGAGAAAATATTTTAATGATATCATAGAAATCTATTTGCTTTTCTCCCATTCTATATTACTGTATTCTGTTGTAATTATTCAGCTGTGCATAGATGTCTTGCAGAGCATATGTATTTCTATATACACACACATGGACACACATATAGGGAGGTGCCACACTTGCAGCTCCATCTTTCAAGCTGCACTCCTCTGTGTTAAGTCCTAGAGAGGTTTGGTTTGAAGTTTGCGTGTATGAATGTGTGGGGTTTACACATATTTGATGTGTATTTCTATGTATATATGTATATGAGTGTTATAAATGTAGACATGTTTACATGTCTGTATGTATGCACACACACAGGTATTACACCTAGTTTGGCTGTGCTCAGCTTTGAAGCAAACATATTTATAGCAACCTATTTTCATATGGATATCAGGTTTCATATTGATGTTTGACCTAGAAAAAGCCCAGTATCTTATAAGTACTCTGCACAAATACTTTAACAGATCACAGAGAGTCAGGCCTATACCCTGGAAGATGAAGTAGCAGAGGTTTTACAACAGCTAATTGCAAATGAAGCAAAGGATCGTGAGAAGGAGTCGGAGGATTTTGATTACCCTGCAAGCAGAGCAGACAGTGATACAAAAGAAAAGCAACAGGAAAGAATGGTAATTTCAAAGCTAATAATTTTATCTCGCTTGCCAAATGGTACTAGTACTGTGTTCTTTAGGGAATAGTTAGTTCAATCTGGAAACAAGAAGTGTTCTAAAAGAAATTCTGTCTGATAGAAAAAATAATCATGAGTTACTTTAAAATTTAAGATTATCAATTGAAATAACTTTGAGAAAATAGTATAGTCTTCACCATGCAATTAGGACAATGTTGACATGATGTTGTGATAGAAATTTTTGATCTATTAACTCTAACACCAAAAGCAATGTGCTTATAGATTTTTTTTTATTATTATGTCTTATGTGGAGACACCAAGCAAATCTGATCAGGATAGTTTCATTAATGGAGAAGTTGATGATACACTGGATAACACGTGGTCATCATCTAATGTGTTGGAAAGAAGAAATGAGCTGCCTTCTGAAGATAATTTTGAAGACCTCCAATATTTTCCAAATTTTTATGCATTATTAAAAAGTCTTAACTCAGGTGAGCTTGTCATGTGGTTGCAGAAATATTTAGGAAAAAACTTTAAAAACTGAGATTCTTTGTTTTCTCCTGCTCTTTTCTCTTCCCCAAAACTTCCCTCGTTGCAAGAGACCATGTGCTTTGAAAATGTTCTGTAAGATATATGGCAGAAACTAATTTGATTAGTGATTTTGATGGCAAAACACTGGCAGGAACAGCACTCAGAACTGCAAAGAGTGTGACCTAGACAGCCCTTCCTATTTTGTGCTGTGTGATTCAGGAGTCCTGAATTCTTTTCATTCCCATAAGGACATGATGAAAAATTGGCAAATGGTTTTCCCCAGAGATCTTTCCAGTAACATCCATGTCTTCTAAGCCAACAGAGATACGAGTAAGCCACAGTAGAATCTTCACAGTGATGGTACCAGTAAATGAGTCCAAGCCTTTCCACAAACCACAGGTTTGCTGTTTATTGCAGTGAAAGCCCTGCCAGTCTCTTACTATTCCGGTGCTGGACATCACTGCCTTCCAGTTACTGCAGGCAAGATTGTGGCTCCTTGCCACAGCCCTGTGTCAGCACCCTCTGCACACACCTGCTCTCTGCAGCCACACACACTCTAATTTTTGGAGGGATGAGGGGGAGGGTGGTATTTTGTAGATCTCTTGTCCTGCAGGAGCGTTAATATTGCTTCAAATTGTCCCCATATGCACCTGAGTGGAGAGCTAAAATGAAAATCCTGAGGGTGTTTTTTGCTCAATTTCAATCTACAAACATTATATTCTTCTTCCTGTTCTTTCTCATTTTCCCATGGCAATTCTGCATGCTAGTTCTTCTCCTTTTTCTACTCACAATGCAGGCAGGCATGTTGGTTTTAACAAGTTATCAAGCAAACAGAACCAGGTCCACTGGCTGCACATCTCCTGCTTCATGTGTTCACCTGTCAGGTTGTATCCAGCTGGAGGAGAGGCTCCTACAGCTGTGTGTTAAATTGCAGGCAGCAGTAAAAAGCCTGTTCAGCAGCTCTCCAGAATGGCTGGCCCTCTGCCAAGGTTGGGAATATGTTTCTGACTGTCCCTGACTGACAGTGCCCCTGGCTCTTTTGGGTCCTGCAGTGACAGCCTGGGCAGTGGGGAGAGCTTGTGTGACTGTGATGGGGGAGTTTCACACTGCAAATGCAGAAATAGCAGTAATATTGTTCAGCACGTAAACACAGTGGGAAAAGAAAAGCTAAGAAGCAGGTAAGTGTGGGCAAAAACTGATTATTTTTATAAATTTTTTTTGTTTGTATCCTATTCTGAAGTAATGATCCTCCCAGCGATGTTATGCTATGTTGTCCCAGTATGCAAGTCATGGACTTGTGCACAGTAACAATCTTGTTTGGGACACTTTGTATTTTTGTCATTGAACCCATGGGTCTTGTAGGAGAAAAGATCTCTCATACAGAGCCAGACTGATCTACTAAATAGTTCACAAACAAATAAAAGAAAAATTACAGACTGTAGAAAACTCTACCTATATCTGCCCTCCAACCATCAACTTAAACCATCAGATCACTCCATCTTTGTGTGCTTAGTGTTCTCAGCTGTAAAATTGAATTAATACCATTGGCCTTCCATGACACAGCCCCTCGAGACAAAAAGCTATAAAGAGAAACCAGCCCCTGATTTGAAGTATATTCAGCTGTTCTTTGCAGAAACAGTTTAAAAAGAAACATAGATGTAAGTTCTCATTGCTAATCCAGCACAGCATTTTCTCTTTTAATGAGTAGGTCATTCTTTATGCATGAAGTTTGCGCAGTTTGCAGAACAGTTTTTCCAACCTGCCTGAAGTCTGACTAGTTTTGCTTCATCCCCTCACACAGAGACAGAGACAAAAGAGAAAGAGACCTTGATAACTATCATGAAAACCCTGATTGATTTTGTGAAGATGATGGTTAAATATGGAACAATCACACCAGAAGAAGGAGTTTCTTATCTTGGTGAGAGTATATACTTTATACAACTGTTATTAATGGTGTGTTCTTCTTCTACCAACAGTGATAATTACCTTCTCATCTTCCTCGCTCTTATGAAACCTGTTTCACATTTGTTAATTGAAAATGCTAAAGCTACACTTCCAAATGATTGATCATTCCCTATGGAATGTTCAATTCCATACTGCTTTAATGTTTCCATCTAATGAAGGAAAGGTAATTTATCAGATATGCATTTAGAGTATTATTACACTTTCACATCTGAAGCACTATTTATTTCAATGACTTTTTGTCAGGGGAAATTCGGGTTTTCTCTCCTGTATTAAAGTGGATTAGGTACCTGCATTTCCCAAAAATAATCCAGCGCTTCAGCTCCTTTAATCTGTCACCATAGGTAGCTGGACTAGATGGGACCTAATGCTAAGGTTGTCTACCAAGTAAAACTCCTTCCACCTATGAAGAGTGTCAAATGTTGGTACAGGAGTAGATTTTGAAGCACTCTTTCCTGGATCCATTTTAGAGTCTGTGGCTATGTAGGTTTTGTAAAATCATTCCCATTTCCTGAAGAGGGAATTTGGAATGGCCTGGTTTGTGTCTCACACACCTTACCTGGCTTTGACAAACTCTCCTCCGTTCACTGTAGACAACCTGTCTAGTTAAACAAGCTGACCTGCAGAAGGGCTCATCTGTACAAACTCTGCACAACCCTTTCATTTTTCTGAAGTATTTCTGGTTTGGATTAGTCTGAAAAGTTTTTGTTTGCGTCAGGGCAATTTCTCAGCCTCATAAATCAGCTTGTCACAGAGAGAGGATTGGCAATGGTCTTTCTACATTGCAGATACTTGATTGATGCAATTGTAACTGTATGGATTGATTATCAATTACTTGCCTACAAAAGGTCCAGTGAATCATGACTCACATTCAGTGCACGATTGCACCTCCTCTCTAAAGAATTCATGACCAAGGCTATCCCTTTATTTGCTGTAAGAAATCTCCTTGAATTTTGAAATATTTGAACAACTTATGCCCCAGTCCAGCTCTGTATTTCTCTGTTTGCCAGTACATTTAAAGAAAGAGGCACGTAAAGAAATGGTTGATTTTAAGCATAGTGGTTTCAGTGTCATTCTAGAAATGATGATACTATGGCTTGATCAGATATCGCCAAAACTTAATAGGCTAAATTCATCCCTGGTGCAAGACCATGCAGATAATGGAATTACACTAGGAATATATTTTTTCTGCTAAAATTCAGGGCAGTTGTTCACGTTGGGTTTTCTTTGAACAAATAGATACTGTAACCCTGGAAACAAATTGCCATGATGACGTAGTACAGAAGGCAAGGATTAGGTTAAGAGTTTGAGAGGTCTGATTTAGTCTGGATTTAAAGTAAGACTATCAACTGATGTATCCAGACTCCGCCTTGCAAATGAGTGATTTATGCAGAGATGGATTTTGTGCTCCATCAAAGCAACTTACTGTAGTGGAAAAAGCTTTCTCATAGATTCTCAGGTCGCTTCTGTGGTATTCTTTTTTTAGATTTGCTGTTGAGAAATTGCTTTAAAGCTGACCTTCATTTGTTGAGCTAATACTCTCAAATACTGAGGAAGAGCATCCACAGGAGCATGTTAGCTTCTTGCACTATCCTTAAGCATGGCAGCAGTTTTATTGCCACTCTTATTCAACTGAAAGTTCTATAGTCTGTAATAGCTGGATAGGTACTGTGTATCTTGGTGCAGTTTGGATTAGGGGATTGATACACAGCTGTGCTTATTTATAGCAGATAAAAGAATTAGTATGAATATCTGTCAGAGAGAAGAATCACTGTAAAAAATTGGCAGCTTTTTGTTGTTTCCTCAGTCTATAATGTGAGCAGATTCTGTGCTACTTGGTGGAAAACACCTATTGGGTCTGTGCAGATGAATTACATCCTCTCTCCATTTTATTACAGTAGGAAACTGCCTAAATTAATTTTCCCCACTCCATGACTGAAACCATGCGTAAGCTATGCCTCTGAATTATACATTCAAAATAATAAATCATTTACTGAATCAAGTCACAAGGTGCAGCTTTTTTGCCTGTTACAGGGGTGCAGAGACAGTGAATTTGAATGCATATACCAGTAACAGCTGGCTTGGGATTTGGAAACCACAGCATTATGTCATCATCACTGTATCTTACTCTAGGGGAAAGTATTTTGCTGCAGCAGTGACTGATGTTATATGATGTAGCTTTAAGTTACAAAGTGTCTAGCTGCAGTGTGGTGCAAGAAAAGCACAAATGCACATACATAGAAACACAAGGAATAAGTTTGTTTTTTAATACATATATTCAGTATTATGTTATACATATTTAAAAGCTTTCCATATGCTAAATGTAATCTGTAACAGAATACAGAAAGCCCAAACCAGCATATTCATATATATAAATCAGGAGAAAAAGTAATGTCTACCTGGAAGCATTAAAGAGAGCCTGTAACAGACTGATAGAAAATATGTGTTCAGCTGAGGTGCACCTTATTTGATAATTATCCTGCTGTGGCAAAATACCACAATTTTCTATCACTCTTTACTTTCTTAGCTATGAATGCTGTTACAGGGAGCAAATTCTTCTGTGGAGTGAAAACCTCATTATATGTTTTTAGTCTGTTCAAAGGCTTTCAGAAATCTTTCTAGAAAGACCACCTGCCCTCTGAAGATTGAAAGCTGCTTTAAAATCATTTTTGCCATTAAAAGAATGGACAAACATTGTTTGGTACAGAAAGAATAATGTAGTAAATTATGACACAGGATCTCAGGAGCATAGGTGGCTTGTGAATCTGACTGTGGTATTAACTTACCCACCTTTGGGTTTGTTGGCAGCATCCAGCAAATGCTGCCCAAACAGCTGAACTCCTCTTGCTTGCCCCAGCCTGCCAGAGACACAGGCTGCTCTCCCTGAACAGGCTGAGTTTTGGGAAGGGCTTGGGACAGTTACTGAAATGATGTTGCTGTTGGCAAGGATGCAGTGACAGAGGGGAATGGAAGTGTTGGAACACTTCCACGTAGTGACCAGCGGAAAGCAGCGAGAGGCTTTCAGATAAGTTATGACTGAATAATATTTCATTATTCATGGCATTAATAACATCTATATTGCATAAATAACTGATACTGATGCATAAATATCCAATTCTCCACGCGCAACTGAAAGGACAATATCCTTCACAGTGCTGAGTGCTTCAAGAGAAAAAGAACTGTTTGAGCCAATAGCAAAACTCACTTTGATTTCAGCAGAGCACAACAAGGCATTCATTGCATAGATACCTGTACTGTTAAAATATTAGTTTGTGAGTAATATCATACTTTTCTTCATTTTCCTTCTGTCTGTTGAGTAACATGATGGTGGAGATTCACTCTGATAGCTTTTCCACCAAAACCATCTATCACAGACCGGATAAATATTAAGGAAAAGCTTCATCTACACCACACAAAGAATTTTTTGTATGACAAGTGACTTTCTCTGCATATGACAGGCTATCTAGCTAGTTTTAAAATGAAAGCATATCAGTCCACTACCATCTTGATAAAAGCTCTATTTATAGTAATTATGTAAAGCAAACTATAGTTTCATAATAGATTTATTTTAATAATATTGTTGTCAGCTTAGAAACAGGAACAAATGGTTTCTGCCAGTTTGTTCAGGTACAGTTGCAAATCATCTCCCACTAATAAGACCAAAATAATGAGTGATTTTTAAAACCATTCTAGGAAATATTTTCAATTAGAGGCGTGGGGCCATAAAAAATACAGCTTTCAGAGATGACAGACAAATTCTTAAGAGGCACCAGTGTGTATATGTGAATCCTTTTTACATGGTAGATTACTTATATCCTCCTGCTGTGTGCTGCTCACAAGAGTAGATTTGTAGCAAATTTATCCATTGCCAGCCCAACCAAGTGAAAGATATGTTACCCAGTGACCTATTACCATAAAAATGCAGATTAGTTATTTGCACATTGTAGTCTTGTGTGGAGTTCTCATTTATTGACAAGCACATGTAGCACAAACTTTAGCCATCACTACTTCTCTATCTCACAGATATGTCTGTGAGATAGAGAAGTACTGTATCTTCCACAGCTGGAGAAAATAAAGTGGCAAAGGACTGGGAAGAAAATTAAGAACTCTGTAGCTTTGCTCTCTCTGAAGGGGATCCCACTTTTTACCTCCTTGTGGTAAAGCATTTAGACTACTGGAGCCACAGTGTAGAACACACAGCCCACAGCAGACAAACCCCCTTTATTTAGGAGGGAAATAGAGAAATCATTCCAGCTGATCAGTGTGCAATATTTGAGTCACAGCTGCCTTCTTCCATAGACCAAACCAAAGCCACCTCTCACACCTTCTCCCTTTGGCTCTGACTCATTGCCAGAATCCACACCGTCCCCGTGACTGAGTAGGAGACTGTTAGAAATGGGCATGAACAGATGTCTCTGTTTACTTTTCCACCCTCATATCACTTGTTCTTCATGGACAACAGGGAAGAAGACCAAGCTGCAGGACACACAAGCAACTGGAGATGGATTGTTCATGGGGAACTATTTCTGAGGAATACGAACACTCATGAGTTTGGTCCTTTCCTAAAGAACAGTTGGGATATTGTTCTGCTATAATACTGTATTTTAGGCAGACTGAGGCATGAAAGGGGAAGGAGGAGAGACAGAAACTCTCCTATGTTGATTTTTGACATGTCCCTCATTAGCCTTTCCACACCAAGGAATATGAAATAGCTGTTGTACCTCTCGTAATCATTCTTGGTACCTCCACAGCTCCACTTCTGATTAAGCCAAAGCTCTATGATTTCCCCATTGTAGGCCAGTGCACAGCAGACATAATCTGACCTTTTCTTGGGAGAGGAGAACTTGTTTGAATAATGTGACTAAAGCCTGAAGTTCTCATCAGCACAGATGCTGCAGGCCAAAGATCTGATTCTGATATTTGTTTAGTTAGCCAAGAACAGTCAGCCAAGTGTGTGAGGCAAAGTGGAGATCACAGCCCACACTGGCATCATCTTTCCTTTCCTCGCTGTGACCATAAGCTGATGCTCCCAGATGCAGACTGTGATTTCAGAGAGTGAGGGAAGGTGTGGCTAAAGCAGAGCCAGAGGCTACAAGTGGAATATGGACAGTGTCTTGTGGACCTTTCGTTCATTTTGACCTGGGCCATGAAGGGCACTGACAGTATTTCATACAGGGACCATTCATGCATAATACCATCTTTTTCTTTTTAAAAATTTTTTTCCAAAGGTTTCTTTGTTGCTACTGTATATTTTCTTCATAAACGTTAAATTATTTAAAAATTTTTCCCTATATTAATTTTCCTTTTTGGTGATTTTCCTTACCCAGTATTTATCATGTGAATGATGCATACAGCTGCCAGTGGGAGTTATTTAATTTCAGGCAGCTCTTTTCTCTGCTATTTATTTTTTATCTGATGAACTGAGGTCACACAGATGCCAGTATATTGTACTATATCTGAAAAGTAGAAATCAGAGACACCTCAGATGGTGAGATTGGGGTGAATACTGAGGAGCAGCAGTGATTATGTAAAGTATATGCAAATAGTTAAACCCAAGATGAATTTGCATGGAGATAAGATAAAATGATGTGGGGACAGAGAGTGTGCAAAGATCTCAGGCAAGACTGGAATCTAGGAAGTATATTGATTACAGACCCCACTGCACCTTTGTAGCTGTTCTTTCTGTAACATTCTCCATGTCTGTCCCCTGCAACTTCTGCATTTAAAGAAACACATGAATGTGGGTTTTTCTCCATTACTTAGATCTTATCTCCTATTTTTCCCCATTCAGACTCTCACTGCATAATAAAACAAATGGGTGGCTATGTTGTGAAAAGTCTGTGACCTCACAGTTCTCGAGAACCAGGACCACTACACACTACAGGAAACTGGGCATCACCTGAGGATGACATTGTGTGGGAGGGCATAGTATTTTCAATATCCACAGGTTCTAAATCTTCTAAGATATGTTTTGGGAGAGATCCAGGAGTTTTAGTATCACTAATTGCTTTTCCCACCCCATTACATGACTATCAAATCATGTGTTCAAGAATCCGAACAAATACTTTAGAGCTCATTCCTTTGCTTATCAGTATCTACCGTTTAAATGTGCAGTTATTTCTTGCAAATACATTGCCTCTTCTTCCATTTCCCTTCACTGCCTCTTCTATGCTTTCCCAACTGGATGGAAATCTCCATCTTCTCATAATATCTTATTTGACAAATATATTGTTTGGTTCCTGAAAATCTAGGTTTTACATCCTCCCAAGTAGTTTGTGTTTCTAAAGAAGGGCAATGCTTTTATTTTTTTCTCACTGTCTTTAATAGCTCCATAAGCCCCCCCCTACTTTCTGAATTCAGTGCCTCTCTGTTGACAGTTGAGCACTGATACTGAGAGTTGTGATTTGAGATAATTATGTGGGTGTGGGGTAAAGAAGGTGTCACTCACTGAGCATTTAAAACTCCATCCCACTCCTGCAGGAGAGGCAGCTCTGTGCTGCTTCAGTCCCAAGCCATCATCCTTGTAAAGGGCATGCTGTGAAAACACATAAAATGTGTGCACAGGCCACAGAGCAGCTCCAGGATGGGAAAGGATTAGCAAAGGACTGCACCACTCAGCTCTAAGAGACCTGCAGTAATGCAAAAGAAATGCTTGTAGAATATTAAAAGGATAAATCTGAGAAATAGCCTGTGAGGTAGGGAATTTAATAAGGGTGATAAAGAAGACTTGGTCAGAGCTATGTTTACCTCAAATCACATCTATTTAATTGTGTTTTACTTTTGGAGTTGCTTTTAACCCGATTGCCAAATGATACTGTTGCTGTCCTAATTTCAAATCACTCTGACCATCTCGCCTGTAATCCCTTTACAAGTGATGCCATGATCTGGCATTTGTCACCTGACACATCACTGCTCATGGCAGCATTAGACTTCAGACACTCCAGCATGACAAATCAGTCAAACAGGAAGATTCAGAAAGAAAATTCCCTATCTTGACATGTAAGGCAGGGAGTTAGAGAGCAGCAGGAGATTTGCAAGGCTGAGACCCATCTGTAATTCCACAATGGAGGGATTTCTCTTGTTCATCACAGTTTTAGTAGTTTATGTGATATATGCTTGATACAGCTATAGCTGACCAAAGGTCAAACTCTGCTTTTGGCTACACTGGGGAAAATCCAATGGATATTGACAGTTCTTGGACATGCATTTGTCCAAATAATTAATCAGATATGTTCTTCCTGTAGAATAGTCCCAAGCAAATGCTGAGACGTCTAGAGATTTTTCACAGATGGAAAATGGCCTTGCAAACTCCTAAGGATCATCTACTGCAGGGGACAGAAAAGCCCTAGGAGAACCATATTTTTTTAATGCCTGAAATATGTGCATCTCACACAAGCAGTCATCAGCACAAAGCTTTCCAGCTGAAGCAGTTGGGGTGTATGAACTCATTAAGTAAACTAATTTTTTAGCTAGTGTTAAAAGTGATCTCAGGTACCTCGATGATCCCTTCTCTCCTTTAATAAACACAAGTCTTTTAATGCTGTATGAAAACAGTACAGCAAAACAGGTCTTTCTGTGGAAATTTAATAACATAGAATCTCCGCTTCAGTCAATTTGATGAGGATAGAATGTGAAACTGCCTCCCAGCTACAGGGCAATTATGCAGAAGAAAAAACCCTTAAAAGGAAAATTTGCAGGAGTCTGGGAACACCTTGAATCTGTCTGTTGAGAGAGGTCCATGTCAGGCTTCCATTACCAATTCCATTAAATACTCAGATGGATACCTTAGTTTCTGCCTCTCTAATAAGAATAAAGTAATTTAATTTGTAATAGTTATCCATGTAGTATCTTTTCCCATGGATTTAGAGGGTGTTACCACAGTACGTTCTCCCAGAGTAAAGATAAAATATCCTGGTTTTATGCAGATTTTTGGATGCCCAACTTGAAGGACTTGAGAGTTTCAAAAGTGCTGGGAATTTGCATTTTCAAGTGGTATTAAGAGCATCTATCAGTGTGTAGGACTAGGCCTAGGATGTCTCAGAAAACCTACTCAAAACAGAAGCTCTACTGCAGCATGAATGTTTCAGTGAGTCATCCCAGATCAAAGAGCAAGTTAGAAAGTGAGGCAAGGCAGGAACCAGATCTTGTGACGGGGTGTCTGCCTGGATGATGAGATTATCCTGCTCTGCGGAAAGCTGCCGCCAGGGCATTGACCTATTTACCAGTGTAGGTCACTTCCATTAGCTCAGTAGTTATTGTCCTGTTCTTTTAATTAGTGCCATTTCAAATAAGTGGCCAGCTCTGTGGAAAGGTCAGTACCTTTCTAAGCTCTTCCTCTGTGCAAATTAGGTTGCTAAGGAAACGACACCGGAAAAGTAATCAATCCTTGTTAGACCTGCACTAGGACACGCGGTTGCTTAGCTGCTGGCCAGGCACAGCTCACCCGAGATGATTCACTCCATCAGTGCAACGCAGAG
This sequence comes from Rhabdornis inornatus, assembly GCA_013397075.1. Classification (NCBI taxonomy): domain Eukaryota; kingdom Metazoa; phylum Chordata; class Aves; order Passeriformes; family Rhabdornithidae; genus Rhabdornis; species Rhabdornis inornatus. The sequence continues at coordinate 102,026 of VWZS01003386.1, forward strand.
CAAACACTGCTCAGCCCTGGCCTAGCCACACAGGGCAAGTACAAACATGGTTTGAAACAATACCAGCTGTTAAAGCATTGATTTTGAAGTGGAGCAAGGACAAGAAATCCTGTTCAGGAAGAACTGGGATTATCTGGCAACATTCTCTCTAGGGTACACATGTAGGCAGGTCAGACAAGCCCCTCAAACATGGACTTTATCACTCAGGAAATACAATTATAACTATTCAGATCCACACTGATGTGCCATCCAGCTGGCAAGGTAACTGCACCACTTCTCCGGGATAAAATGTAGTGCCTGATAAAAGGCCTGTCTTGTAAGTTTTTCTGCAATGAGTTAACTGCACCACCTAATTAGTGGCTTGTCTTCATTTTCTTCTGCCTTCACTCAGAGTCAGGATTAAAACGTGAAGGAGATGAATTTCTCATTTAGACTTGGTTGTTTATTAAATCTTATCTAAAGTACAGAGAGTTCTACAGCACTTCCAGCTACCAGATAAAAGCGAGCAAAATGGAGGTGAATCTAGCTAATTACAAGGTCTTTTAAAGCTAAACAGTCCAATAAAGAACTGACACCTATATTATTTATACTTTTGACCCAATAACCAAACACCTGTGACCCGCACTGCGGGATTTTCTATCCAACCAAAAACTTCTACCTGAAAGCATGAAGAAGAAGGAAGAAGAAAACAGAAATGCCCAAGAACGTCTATCTTGTCCCATACCTACTACTATATTCTAAAACCTCAAATTCCAAACCCTTCGCTATGTGAAATTACACACTTCTAACTGCACACCAGTGATTCTAACTCCTTCACTCAAATTTGGAAGCCTTCTCCAAGGTCTCAAGTCAAAAGCAGTGTTTTCCTGGGGGTCAGTGTCAGAAAGCACAGAAAGTTCAAAACTCCCAAGCTTCAGGGTTCCAACATTTGTCCACATCCCTACTGACAAAACAAAGCTTTGAAAATGGAGCACAGTGGTGATTGTATTCAGTCTAGCTTTAGTGGCAGAGCTCAGGTCATTAGTGGCCAGCATTGCCCCATTATGCTTCATGGGGCTGGAAAGCAGTTCTGTACTCACAAAAGAGTGATAGTGAACTCATATGAAATTGTTACCCAAATCAAAGGACTCCGAGAAACTGAACAATTCCTGATGCTATTTATAGAAGTGAATAAATAATGGAGAAGTATAAATCCCGTTGCCTTCAGTAGCACGTGCTGTATGTGGATATGTGTACAACTTTTAAACACTACAGTCTATTGACAGAAAAACTTTTGGAAATATCAGTGTCAAATATTTAGATCTAAAGATGTCTTGGCAGGTTATAAATCTATCTCATGGTGGAGTCTTTTTGTTTCCTGCTAATAGAAACTTACTACCTAAATGCAGACACTTTTAAGGAAGAACATGAAAAGCACTTATGAATCAATGCATTTACATATGTGTAATATTTTAAATACTTTTCTTTTTTAAAATACCATGTGTAGACTTAAAATCAAGCCTAATTTAATAGAATATGCTGGATTAAGCTCGAAAATCAGTGACATTTTTGCATTTGCATTAATTAGTGAAGGAGAATAATCTATTCACTTGAGTTTACAAAGCTCTTAACTGAGTCATCTTATCCTGAAAACTGTGCCTCCTGCAACAGAGAAATCCTTATATTCCTGTTGAAATACTAGTATGGTACTGATTCAGGATGAAAAATAGAATCTTAAGATGAACTGAAAGGGACGTTTACAGTCCTTTCAATAAGCTTTGGATCAAGTGATTAGTGAGGCATCAATACCACCACTATAATTCTAGCTTGTTTTTTTTATTTCACCAGGATGTCTGATCCAGTTTGTAACACAGCCCAGACCTGTTTTGTTTAGGGTATATGGGGCAAGGTCAGAAATCACATTAAAGTAATATGTACCTAATGAAAATATTCACAAAATACCCATGATGTGATGTAGAATTGAGAGGGTGCAATCAGGCAGGATGCCAACAAATACTGCTTACATTTTAATTTTATGTAAATAACAAAATATAGAGGATGCAGGCAGACAGGATTATATGATTTCTCATCAGATGGGAGGCACAATTGCGTGATCTGCGACAAAGAGAAAAATGCTTGCTGAAAAATTACTCCTTAGGTTTCAGTGCAGAGTATCTTCCTAATGGAAAAAAGTGCTCCCAGCTGTTGGATAAAACACTGGCCTTAAACAGAAAATATTATTTTAAATATTATTAGCCTTATTATATCTATTCTTCCACAGTTCCCACAATTGCATATTGCACACTGAATATTTCAGCTGTTTATATAAAAGGAATTTTGACAAATTTCAAAACTAAGTCTCTCAAAAATACCTACCAACAAGATAATATGTATGAAATTTTGAATCCATGTTTAACTGAACCTTTAAAAAGCTAATTAAAGGAAGGAAAATTCTATACCATGTCCATAATATGACTGAGGAAACATGGCAGGTTGTATGGTGATCTGTATTTTGAATATCTACCAAGTGGGGTATCAAAAGGACTTTTTTCCCACATAAGCATACAATGTTTATATCTGAAACATCCATCTATATGAAGAGGTGCTTTTACTTTCAAATTAGATTAATTCAGCTCTAAAATTTGCATAGAAATACATTTTGTAGTCTTCTAGAGCTGTATAGCTGGCTACAGCTGTCTAGTTGGTTTTCAGGTAAATGCTTGACTTCAGCAACTTTAAAAAGTATTTGTTTTAATCTCTTCAATTTACATGTTTATTTCATCTACATATAATTTAAAACCTTTTACTAGATTTTTTTCTAATGCAACCATATAAAATCAAGACATATAGGCGGTTTGGGACAGTGTTTTCCCACCAGGATGAGGCACATATTTCATAGTCTTGTATTTTTTGTGAAGTTAATTAAAGCCTTTCATTGCTTTCATCAGAATAAATTGCTATAGATAGTAATCTGTATTTTGTGATTACGTGACTGAAATATGGAATATTATGCACACTTTTACTGACTTTATGCATGTTGGCACTATTTGATACTCTTATTGTCATGATTCAGTTGTTAATTTTTTTTAAATAAGGTTGATCAATAGTCCATATAGCTATTTGTTTGTTCTTTTAGCATTGGCTCTGCATTAATTGTTCAGGGGCAAGGATGAAGGCTGTTCTTTTAGATTTCTACTTACCATTCAAACTGGTGTTGGGGAGAATTTAGTATGGATTCTGTATCTTATCCATTGAAGAATAACTGGGGTTTGGTTTTGTTTTGCCTTGATTTCTAGAAAACTTAGATACAATGATAGCTGAACAGACAAAGAAGAAGCTTGAGAACCCTTCCACTAAAACCAGGACAAAACTAACAGCAGGTACTTACTCTACCATTTTCTTTCCTGGAATAACACTTTTTTTCAACCTATTCAGTTAAAAGAATGCTAATTGCTTTAGCAGCCAGACTGCTTGTTAAAGCCACAGTCTCTCAAGGACCTGTACCAAGCCATAGCTTGTTTGTCTAAGCACACAACAAGAGAGAAATTTTCACTTAATTGTCCAGTCTTTGAGAAGTATATTCACTCTCTTTTTCTTCACTGGAGTCCAGACACTACACATATAGAAAAGCAAGCTGTATCAGTGCTTGTTAATACTAAAATAATAATGAAAAAGTATTATTTGTCAACTTTGAATGTAGCAAATCCAAATTTCACAGAATTTTTCTCTGCACAAAGAAATGTGCCTTTGCATTGCAGTCACCTGCATTCAGCTATTGTTTGTGAGAGCAGAAACAGGCATTCCTCTTTCCAGAGGTCTAGAGTTGAGATGACCTTTAGAAACCACTTTGAGACAGGCTCCAGTGAGGCTCTTCCTCAACCAGCAGTCAAAATGCTTTACTTGCCAAGATTGTATTGATGTGATTGAGAAATGCTCCTGGTACATTTGATACAAAATTTTTTGCTTTTGTTATTTCTTTAGACAAGAGTAGTGAAGAAGCAGACAGTACGAAGGAAGAAGCAGCTAAAATGGAAAAGGAATATGAAGTTTCAAAGGATTCTACAAAAAATGAAGGACAAAATGCAGCAGGAAACAGTGAAGAATCTGGAGGTACAGAATATTGCTTTTCCTACTATGTGTGCTCCAAGGGATTGGAGTCTTTTCCTCTCTTTGGTATTGATTTTCCATGGTTTTAGCATAAATGTCTTCAGTCTATAGTCACTGGGAGTCAGCACACAACAGCTTGATTCAGAAGTATACTTATCTGCCAAGTTTTAAACATATAACCCTGCCTCCCTTGCTGAGCAGACATTCACAGAATTCATAGACCCTTTTAGAACAATATGAAATACAGTTTGAGGCAGTAGTGCAGAGAGATTTTGCTTCTTTGCATCTGTGGCTTTTCAGTGAAATCAGATGGCCAAAATATTCAATATCTGAGCGGGCGCATTGATTTCTATAGTTTGTGTTAGAATAAGCTGGTACTGAAAGGCAGTGAAGAGTTCTGCAGTGACACAATTTGCATTTCCCACTGCCAGAGGTTAAAGGTTATCAGTAATTAACCTAAACATAACTTTGAAAACATTACAGTAAGTTAGTGTCTCCCTAAGCAAATGTAGCACAGTAGTGCAGTTATTTTTGTCATGCCTCAGCATGACAAATAATGCCACATGCTAAATTACACTGTGCTGGCTGAAGCCACCTGGGTGCTCTATCTGAAAACAAATCTGCAGCGGACATCATGCCTCCTTTATTGTGCTAAGCTCTTGAAGGAGAATGTTTGGTGCAGAAACCTTTCAGTGAGTTCTTATTGCAAAGGGCTGAGTGTAAGTATATATATATGTTTTGTAATCAGTTTGTTAAACAAAATTGCTTCTTTCGCACCAGTGCTGCCTGATACTCATACTTTTTGGAATGCAGTGTTTTCACTCAGGCTGCTCAGTAATGAATTGCAGAAATCAGGACTGCAGTAGATTTGTAGACCATCGGTCACCTGGTTGAGCTCTGTGGGCAGTGCAGACACTCACAGAGGGAAGGTGGCATTTTTTCCAGCAGCTTATTTATTTCAACATGGAAGAGGAAAATAGCTCAAGATGGCTGTCTGATTTCACAGAAAAGTTGTCACAATACCCATGGGAAGTGATAAATAACACATTTTGCTCGTCTCTTGAAGATTGGTCTTTTCAGTTTGGTTCAGATTATTTTCCTTTATTTTCAGCCCAATAGCTTTTTAGAAATTTAAATTGCATCAGTATTTAGTTCTTTGTCTCACCATGTCTCAATGCCCTTGCTCTTTCACAGAGTAACTTACTGTAAAGTTACTGCAATCCCTGCTCAAAGATAGGGTGTATCTAATACTGTATCCACTTACTAACAGGAGCAGACAGGCATAGTTGACAGTAGTAATCTTCTACACACTAATTACACTAGGGTTTTTTTTCCTGACAAATGTAAGAACATTACATCAATAAAGCTCCAGCCAAGTTAAGAATTCAAAATCCATTAGCTGAAATATTTCCTTAGGGGCCTTATTAGGTAATCCTTGTACTAATTCTGTCCTGTATGCTTTCTGGTCCAAAAATAGCCATCACTTTAAATTTCAGCTATAACAAGGAGTTATCATGGTAATTTTAATACATCCTTTTTCTCAGTATATATAGTAACTATATTTCAAGTTGCCTTTCCAAAAATCACAATTTTAGGTTTGCTGTGTGCTGCTAGTACTACTATATGGAGGAGTTTTGATACTGAAAGCACTCAGCCCTAATTAAGCTATTTCTTGCTATCTCAACAGCTTTTTCTTTGCTGACCAGTTATGATGATCAAACAGCTCCAGGCTGATTTTAATCGACATATACAGTTTCTGTGGATGCCACCAAAAGTTACGTATAAAGATCAAAAAAAGCCATGATCCTAAGTTTGTGTATGACTAATCTTGCACAGGCAACACCTGCTAACCATCTGTGGGAATTCTGCCTGACTGAGTTTGACAGGACTCAGGTTTTAAAGAGAAACTAAGAATAGTTTTAATCTGCCTTTGCTGTGACCAACTTCACCCAGTTAAGCAAGCTGCATCAATCATTGATGTAAGTGCCTGATTTCTCTCTCATCCTTTCCTCCAGGGAAATCTGAGGCATATTTGGAAGCAATCAGGAAGAACATAGAATGGCTGAAAAAACACAATAAACAAGGTAACAATGAAGGTATGAAGTAAAAGGCCTTGACATTGGGGTGGGCACCATATGCATTAAAAAGCAAGTAATTTATATTGTGTTGTGTAACTTAACATTGTGTTATACTTTAAACAATAGTGAAGTGAAACTGTGCTTGTCTAGATCATAGTGATCATTAGTGGTGTTAAATAATACAGGTCATGTAAAAGTTAAGCCAATGAACATAAATAGTGAATTAAGGTAGATTAATGTAAACTGTGTTGAATGGCCACTGGCCACAAAACCCACAGACTGACCAGCAGGGAGTTGGTCATGTGCTGTCCACACAGTCATGGTGGTCTGCCTGTCACCAGGTAGCTGTGTCAGCTTTGTCTAGTGCTTCATTTCTTAGCTCATCATGTTGTTTAATTATGACTTTGTGGGCGAGATAGATGCATTTGAAATGTCTGGGCATGTCTAGAGCAGCTCGGTGCATTTGGCTAGCATGCCTGCACCAATACCATGTTCCACAACCAGGAACAGTTGAGATACAAACTTATGTCAGTAGCACTGTAATAGGTTGGATTACAGCCCAAATGAACTCGAGTGACTTGTAGCTCTCACATGCAAAGCTGTGTAGAAGGGACTGAAGCAGCTGCACAGGGTTTGCTCACCAGCTGTCCCACCATTTGCCTCTTCCTCAGAGGCAGGGCTGTGTGAGAGCTGCTGGCAGGGACAGAACAGTAGCAGGATTTCTCCTTTATTTTTCACAGGTCTTTATTTATCCATGCATCTTTTTCCCTCAAGTTCTGACATAAAACCAGTCTCCTATCCCTATTCTCTGCATGGCTGTGTGTTCTGCCATTGCCTGCTCTGGAAGTGAAGGTTCCTAGCCAGGGGTTCCATCCCTGGGCTATGACTGGCACCTGGAGAGAAGGATCCTTCTTGCACCAGCCAAGCAGAGGGTGATCTGAGATAAGATTAGCCCAGGGTAACCTATCCGTCCTCTCTGTGAGTTGAAGTGTGTATGAATTCCATTTCAGAGATGAGTGCATTTCTACAGCCCAACACATTCATTTTTCTGTACAGAAACTCTAATAGAAAATACTATAAAAAAAAATTCCTGTCAAATCCTTTCCACACAATGGCAGCCATGGCAGTTAGCAGCAGGGCTGTATATTTGCTCGAGAGTTTTCCTGCCAATTTTAATTAATTGTTCTGTTTAGCAATGTACTCATTGATGTAATTAGATCTCCATCATGTGTGATTATATCTCTGTATTACACATACTGCCTGAGCAGCCCCTCACTCCTCTTTCTAGTAATCTTTTTTCTGCACTGCTGCAGTCTGAAAATGGCTGTGACTGCAGATCAATAGCATTTTATCTGCCTGTGAATGCATTAAGATATATATATATATCTGTGTAGATGGATTTTCATTTGCACTAAAATATCTTTATTGTCCTCTGGCAATGGAAATAGGCCTTAAAGTGAGTGTAAGTTATGATAAAATTAGAATAGTATTCTTACTCTTCTGATACATCATCTTTATTGTACCTTTCCATACGCTTTATTTTTGTAAAATGCTAATTCAGTTCCCCTGGGATGATGTTAAAAGAAGTACAGTCAGGGTAAGCTTATCTAACCATGAATGCATTGCAGTGTTTCTTCAGTGCAAGATTAGGTGGTGTTGCTGTGCTCATCAATCATTTCTCCACTTCCAGCTGGCACCTGGGGGCTGGCACAGAAGCGATTCTCAAAGTAATTCATGTATTAAAATGGCCAGACTTTCCCAGCCCTACTCATGGATTGGTTTACTCACCAAATATCCTTGAAGAGGTTTAGGTTTTCTTCAGGCAAATGTTTGTGGGTCCTTCATTTTGTATGAATTTCAGTAGATATTATTCATTCAATGACTAGTAACCCTGGAAATGTTGATTTGCATTTCTGCAGTTTGAAAGTATCAATTGCCTATTAAGGCGGCTGGTAAGCTTGAGAGGCTGGGATGATTTAAAGATAAACATGTCAAAAGCCTGGATTTTGGGCTCATTGTCTCTTGTGTCCAAGGTTTGTTTTGCCTGTTTACAACCTACAGGCTCCATGGGCCTGTCCTTCACATCTCCCAGACCTGGCTTGAGGCTCAGAACCATTGCAGAACTGAGCATTTAACCCATACGTGCAAAGAGCATGTGTGTATTGTTCAACAAATACTTAGGTAGTTCAGAGCTTAATAACACTAATAGCAGCCATTTAGAGATGAAAGTAAATCCTATCATTAATTTCAATGGCAAATGGCTTGATCTGAATATGCAAATAAGAGCTCACTTCATTTACTGGAGCTGTGAAACATGTAATGCTGCAGCTGTTGCAGTGAATCAGCACCCAAAGCTGATTTTTCTAATTACAATAGATTCTAAATAAGTATCAGAAATTGGCAGTTATCAATTTCTAGGAAAAAAACCCAATTTAAATTGCTGTGAGATAGACAAATTAGCCCGAATTAGATAATATCATAATGGTTGTAATCCTGCACAGGATGTTTAGTAATTAAACCTTCACATCTCTACATAATAATCTTAGAGTTAGAAACAGTATTCTAGAAGTAAAATAAGCACAGAGATTTTAATGTGAAAAATGTGGATATTAAATTCATTTAGTATTTGTTCTTCATTCATTTCCATTCCTTGGTATCTCACTGGAGACTCTCATTCTGTCAACATGAATGAAATCTCTCATCCCAATTATGAAATTGCTTGGTACTATTTGTCCCTATTATTCATACAGGATGGAGACACAAGCAGGTTACATTCTCTTAAGTAATAACAGTAACAGACCAGACAGGAAATCCTTGCCTCAGTACAGCAAATGGCAAAATTCCTGCTAACTCAGATATGGAGAGGACACCTCTGCAGGAGTGGGGAGTGTTGAATATCAATTCTCTGTATTAGTCATTTGAAATTGCCTTATGCTGTTATAAAAATGATCGCAAGCATCAATTTGCTTCTTAATATCTTTCTATTTCTATCCCATTTTGGTCAATTTTTGAAACCTAAAAAAACACAAATTCATTATTGTCTATTTTGTTAAGAATGCACAGTTTGAAAGAAGGTTCTTCCATGTATTGCAGTGTGATGTTATACATTGGACATTGCAAAATCAGTTTTAATCTATTCTGAAGGCTCTATCTGTGGAATAAGTAATGTATACTGAAAAAATCGGAATGTATTTGTTCTTGTGAAAGATACTAATTCATTTAACTTAGTATGAACCCTTAAAACATTGATGTTCTTCTGATTCTAACAAATTGAGCATTACATTTATGCAACTAATTATGTAACTGAAACTTTATTGTGTTTATATGTGAATATACTGAATCTGCTGCCAGAGTCACAACTACACAATAGGTTACCTTTCTATGTTATTTGAAAAACTGCTTTGCAGTAGAATTCTTTTCATGGAAAATAGTGATGTTTTCCAGCATAGGAAAAGTCTATTTAATGCATATAGTGTGAATCAGGCTGCATAGATGCACTTATCTATTGGAAAAGGAGGAAGGATCTTTCAGCACTCTGTTGCAGATTGACAGTGGAAGATTGTCAAAAACTGACACTAACACTGTCACAAAGGCTGCTCACTGCAGTAGTTTTTAAACCAGAATATTATGTTCTGTATCAAGGTAAATAATTGTATTATTTTGATCTATTTTCAAGGAGTTGCTTTCATGACTTTCCACTACAGTGGTAATAAGTGGGAATTTTACTGGGATTTCATTTTACTGGAAGTAGTCCATTTAATACTTTCTTTTGATTCCATGACAGTTGTGAAAATTATAGGGCACAACAGCTTTTGCTGTGCAGACTAGAACATCAAATCCCTGGACCAGAAAATATTCTTGCTTTAGCATTTGGCAGCAATCAATCAAGAGCAAGAGATGATTATTGCTCTTGGATAATAAAAGCACAGTGGTGTGTAAAAAGACTTTGTGCAGCTGTTTTAGATTGTTTTATGTTTTCACAGGTTGCACTTAGAGAGAATTCTCTTCATGTTTGATAAAGTGCATTGGTTGGATGAACTTTACAATGACATTGTTTCTTAGGTGAAGCAGTATAATGGCAATGACTCATTGTGCAAATGAATTCTTGTTTTTCAGATTATGATCTTTCAAAGCTGAGAGATTTCATTGATCAGCAAGCTGATGCTTATGTGGACAAGGGCATCCTGGACAAGGAAGAGGCTGATGTAATTAAACGCATCTATGGCAGCCTGTAAAAAGTTAGTGACTGCCAAACCTGTAGAATTCTAGTCTAGTTTCCCCCAGTCGTGGCTCAATGACTTATGATCTGTTAATTTGAGGATATCATTAGAAATGCTCTGTTTACATTGTACTGACAGCTAGACAGAAATGAAGAGCTGTAGTGCTCCATTCACTTTCTGCATACTGTATTTTCCTACATTCACAAATCAACCCTAAACACCAAATTCTGACACTGAATTTCTATTTGATAAGGTAACTATTTCCGTAATGCTTTCTTTGACTTATTGTTTGTGTTTGGTTTACTTTTGTAGCAAAACCAATCATTTCTGATGGAAATTTTCTTTTTATGCTACATTTTTTTGCTTTCACTCAACAAGCTTTCTATAGATGCAATTATGTAAAGGGCATTATTAGAAAATAGTTCATAGTTCTCTAAATAAAATATTGAAAATAATTTACCCATTAAAGTTTTCATTAATCTTAATATTATTTTCGATTCATTAATTTTGGTTTTAACTACTAACACCTTTTTTTAATCCTTTTTTATTTCTTTATGTAGTATTCTGTAACTTGGACTGTTGTGTCCTTAGCTAACTGATAAATCCTTGACATTACAATTGCCTTCCATATTACGGAACTGTATTCTCTTCTTCAGCATGTGTGAACATTCTCTTTGCACCATTTGATGATTGTGCATGCATAATTAGTTGAATTCCTGATGTGAATATCCTGATAACAAGTGTAAATAGCAATGGCTTTCTCTAAAGAAAAAAAAAGAAAGCTATTTAAGTCATTATGGAAAGGGAAGTTTGCAACTAGAGATGTTTTTAGGAACATGGGCCTTGCTTTTCAGAAAGACTTAAAGAATCTATTTCATCTCAGTATCTCTGAATATCAAGGCTGTGGTCTGATTACTGACCCCTGTTCTGTGCTGAGAAGTATTATCTTGGAGAACTTTTTTTTTTCTTTTTTTGGCCTATATGCTAGCATTAGCTGACAATTTGGTACTTCTCAAAGAATGAAAAAAAAACCTAAAATGTCATCCTCATTGTTCTTCCTCAACTAACAAAGTTTTGGAAGAATGGTTTATGAGGTATTTTATCTTTAAGTGCATGGATAACTTTATGTATGAAGAACTGATGAAGCAAGATCAAAGGTAAAGAAGCATTTAGAAAGGTAAATTTCAAACAGAGTCCCAGAAGATGTAAGGCCTTAGACCTATCACCTGCAGCAGTCGGTTGAGTAGAGGAACTCCAAGAAAGCCCTGTACTCTTTACTTACAGATTCTTCATTCATAATTGAGATTATCCTTTCTCTGATTTTTTAAAAAAACTTATGATATCTCTAAGATTGATACAGTTAAAATATGTTATTTGATGCAGAGGTTTGAATTTGCCTGCCAGTGAATGGAGATACTGACTTAGAGCACTGCCTACACAGCACAAAGTTCTGTGTTAAGTCACTCCTTGGGTCATTTCCTTCCTCACAGCTGGAGATTAAAGAGGAGGAGATTTGAGCAATGTTTCTCAGCTACCTGAAGTGAACTCTGGAATCCCTGCAAAATGTAAATTGTCAACTGACCATTATTGATAATCAGTATTAAGTGAATGTGACAGCACTGAGGTGTAACAGCATAACTGCTTGCAAATTGATGAAACATAAGCCAGTGAATGTCTAGCATTCACAAAATACACCATCACTTCCCGCTCATACACATCCTGATGGGAATCATTGAATTGCACTATCAGTCACTAATGGTGATTTTTTTTTTAGGTAAAAACTGTATTCAAAAATGTAATCAATGTAAGCTTCCTCTGACAAATAGTCCCTTAGAAACTCTATAGAGAAAACAATTAGGAAAAAAGAATTAATGTTACTTTTAATCGGTGCATTTGTTCTCATCTAAACTCTTGTTTATTGTTATTTGCTATTGTTCCCAAGATCCAAATTTCTTTATGTCCCTATAGATCTCAGTTGCATTCTGCAACAGCTTCTGACTTCTTTCTTATGTGACCATAACATGGGAAAAGAAAACTTTTTCCCAAATTTGGATTTATGACAGAGATCAGGAGGATGGTAACTAACCATAGACCTTTACAGCTGGGGAAGTGGTAGTGACCTAGGTGCACTTGAAAAAAACAAAAAAGGAGAAACTGTCCTTCCCCAATGACTACTTTAAAAAAGACCCCAAATTTTCTTCTCCTGTCAATATGATAAGTAGTAGAAGAATAATTTCAATTTTCCTTGGAAGTTAGTTTCTTTCTTTATCCTCTCATAAGTCTGGTACCAAAGGGCAGATGTCATCAACTAGTTACCAGTGATTACAAACAGTCTGTGGTGATACTTGTTAACCTCTCAGTTTTGCAAATTTTATAGCTTGAACAAAGTATCAGTGATATAACTTAGGAAAACAAAAACCCAACAATGGGTATGACCTGATTGTATTTCAGAGTATGCACATTCTTGGACTTGTTCTGTGCTTACCCTGCTGCTGTGCATCCCTGGGGGTACACATGGAGATAGCTGGAGCAGCCTAATGAGTAGCTGAGAACAGTGCAAGCCTCTGACAGATAGAACAGAAATCACAGCTGCAGGTCCTCAAACTAAATTCACTTTCCATCCTGCCCAAGCCCACTGAACTTATTACTTGAATGCTTCAAATATATGGTACATGGAATGAACATCTATCAGTACATCACACCTTTCAGAACCAGGCAGTGAAACACAGCCAGCCTGATGAATCACCCTGCATTCCTAAAGGGCTGTGACTTACTCGAAATATAATCAAACCAAGTGACGCAAGTTCCAACTTGCACCACAGATCAGTCCTTATTTTGCAGGGAACACTTGGAGCACATTAGGACCTGACTAATGCACTGCTGTGTGTTTAGCCATAATTAGCAAATCATAGTGCTTGCTTTCTTCCTGGTGAGAAAGGTATTTTCAACAACTGCATATCTCTGTTTCAAAACTGACAAAAATCCCTTTCTGTGTTGTTTCTCTCTCTGCTGGATCCTTCAGATCCTTCACTTCTAAAATGAAAATGTAATAAGTATAATATACACGGTATTCACCTTTTGAGCTTTTCTAATAGACTATTGTTTCTGATACTGTACTTTATTAAACACTTTACTACAAGCTACATTAGTGTGCTGCTTTTGGCTGGGGTAGAGTTTATTTTCTCCACAGTAGCCAATATAGGGCTATGTTTTGGATCTGTGCTGGAAACATAAACATGTTGATAACACAGGGATGTTTTAGTTCCTGCTGAGCAGAGCTTGCCCAGAGCCAAGGCCTTTCCTGCTCCTCAGCCCAGCCCTGAGGAAGCTGGGGGTGCACAAGAAGCTGGGAGGGGACCAGGCAGGACAGCAGATCCCAGCTGCCCCAGGGGATATCCCAAACCCTGTGGTGCCATGCCTGGTGTGTAAAGCTGGGCAGGAGGAAGAAGGGGGCAGGGTGTTCAGAGGGACAATGTTTTGCCAAATAACTGTGACTTGCAGTGGAGCCCTGCTTTTTTGGAGATGGCAGAACACCTGCCTGCCCATGGGAAGTGCTGAATGAATTCCTTTCCTCTGCTTTCATGCCCAGCTTTTGCATTACCTATTAAACTGGCTTTATCTCAACTTGCGAGTTTTCTGCCTTTCAGCTGTGTGATGCTGTGCCCCATCCCTCAGTGGGGAGAGTGAGTGGCTGTGAGGGGCTGAGTTGCCAGCTGGGGTTAAAGCACAAGAAGCACGTATGTTTATAATAAATAAATAAAGCACAAGGCTGCTGTTGTGTGTCAGAGAATGCATCTTTTCTATCCAGTGCCCAGCTTTTCCAGGCTATCCTGCACCATGCAGCCACAGCAGGTCACTGCCATGCAGGAAGGGTGGGTGCCACAGGGATGCCCTTCTGAGAATGTCACATTCATACAGCACCTGGTGGCTGAGTTAGCTGGATTCACAGGGTTTCAGTAGCCTCCAGACACATTGCAACCCAGTCCCAAATGCAAATTTTTTACCAGGTAAGTCCCACATATTTCACTTTAAAAGATCCTTGTCCAAGCTTGCCCAGGTTTTGACTTTTCAAACTTTGACTGAAGAAATATGTAAAAACAAAACTTCAAACATGCAGGTTCCTTAGCACAGAATAGCTGCAAAACATGGAATTTTATCTGCTTCACTTGAGCCTGACTTTGCCCTATTCTGGCCCTAAACAACACCTCGCAGGAAAAATATGTAAACAAAGAATGAAACTACAAGTGTATGAAGAATAAAAGCAGAGTGGGAAGCAAAATATACATGGTAGTGAATAAAAATACATAAAATACACAGGAAAATATGTCACTTTGCTAAGTAATAATGTGAAAATGTGAATTAAGATATTAAAACATTAGTTATTTCAGAGCCTTAAGCACATTTTTAAGAGTAGTAAAGCCCCACCTTGACTCACGGTGAGTGTATTACAGACAATCTCCAGGCACTGTTTCCTCTCACCTGGGGCTGAGCAGGCCCGGGGTGCCTCAGGGCCTGTGTGTGACACCCACAGAGGTGATGTGGCCTCTTGGCAGAGAAGGGGTGCAAGGAACTGGCACAGGCACAGCAAAGCAATTCCCAGAAGCATTTTATCTGTACATAAAACCCAGGCAGTCCTCTCTGGATTTGCCCTAGGGATTGTGATGCACTACAGCTACCTATCTAATCTACCTGAAAAACAGGCACAGGCATTAATTAACGCCAGGAAATGCAGCTCTTGTCCCCCGGGGGCTGCCAGGACAGAGCAGCTGTTACCACAGGGTGCCCACAGGGGAGGAGCCCTGGCCAGCCCCGGCTCCTCAGGGCTCCGCTGTGCCAAAGGCTCCTCAGAGCCCCAGCACCCAGCGAGGCCCAGCGGCCATGGACAACACCCGGCCCCAGGGCAGGGCAGAGCGGCTGTGCCAGACTGCTAAATACAGCAGGAAGAGCCAGAGGATGGAGTGGAAGAGCTGAGGCCTCTCTGCCTGGCCCTGAGCCCTTGGGGCACCACGAAGAAAGTCTGTGTGGCAGGAGAGGAGCAGGGCCCTGCCCTAGGACAGCGGTGCTAAGGTAACGCTCTCGCAGTGACCTTTGTGTTGGCCGCGGCGGCCCTGAGCTCCTCCCTGAGGGAGGATCCTCGCGTGGCACAGGTGGTGTGGGCGTCTCTGCGGGTTTTACACTGAGTAAACCTTGCTGGGTGTGGCTGTGGAGGGGTGTCCAGCGAGGAGAGGTTCTGTGTGTGGATTATCAGGTTTTACAGTGTCACGCTGTGTGTGGCTGTGCAGGGGTGTCCAGGAAGGAGAGGCTCTGTGGGTTATCAGGGGCTGGTATCTGTATATCATCATGTATTATCATATATTATCATGCATTATCATATATTATCATGTATTATCTGCAGTGTGGCCGCTGCTGTCTGAGGGGACAGGTGTGTAGCCATGGGCTCTGGTGTGTTCAGGCTGCCAGAGCTGCTTCCTCCCTTGTGCTTCTGTATAGCAGCTTTCTCTCAGAGAAAAGAGGTGCAAATGCTGTTTGTCCTGCAGGTCCTGCAGCCCACAGGCACAGCCCTGCTCTCAGAAAGGCCCGACTGAATCGTGGCTTCCCAAAGGTTGGGTTCCCAGTCTGGGAGGCAGGAGGTGCAGTGCTCCTGTGCCACGGAGCTGTTCTGACCTGCTCAGCGAAGAACCCTGGGCCTGCCTGTGCTGGAGCACTGGGGGTGTCACAACAGCAGCTCTTTGGTAGAGAAGGATTACATTTTTCTGTGGAATAAAAAAATATAACTGGGCTTGAAGCTAGGGTTGCCTTTGGAAAAGTATCTCGTTCTGGCTTTGTAATGTTCTACTGAAATTAAATAAGAGAAGGTAATAGTAATAAAATATAATTGTGTAAGGAATAGATACAATCCCCATTTAAGAAAGATACAAGACCTAAAACTAATTCACCAGTCTCTTCAAGAAAAATCAGAACTTTTTCCCAACTCTAGGCTTTTTCCGTTCTTGTTAATTTGTGTGCCACTGCAGACCTTCTCTTTAGGACAAGCTAGGGTTGATTTTGAATGAGCCTGCTGGCTCTGAGTTCCTGCCAGCTCTATGGAAGCACCAATTCCTGCTGAGCTTTGAATTTTTACTTCTGGTTTTAGTAAATTAATGAAACTTTCCATGTTGCTTCCCTCTTAACATACTGCAGAAAGGTTTTGCTTCAAGGGAGTGATACTGATGAGCTAAAAAACAGGAAAGTGCATCTGTTCAGTGGGGATCCAGCAAATCTTTAATGACAAGAGTTTTGAGAAATTTATGGAATACTTGAGGAAAAAAAATAGGATATTTAACAAGAAGTTGCTAATACCCTAACTTCAGGGCAACAGTGATTGCAGGCTGCACTCTGCCTCCCTGAGCTTCAGATGGGGTCCACTTGCAGAGCTGAATACTGGCACCTCTTCTCAGAACAGGGAAGGCTTGCCAATGTGCCTCTTATTCATCTTAACAGACTGCACAACTAGGGCAGATAGCTCTTACAGGTCTCACTTAGGAGGGTGAGTTTTATGGAAAGGGTAAATACATTATTTACCCTGAAATTAGTATCTAATAGCTTGTGAAACTAGACAAACCATTCTTCCAAAAAACAGGCTAGAACCAAGCTGACTTCACTATGAACACACACATCAATATTTTTTGTATTTTATTAAATTAAAACCACACAAAATTTAACTGCACACAAGAACACACATCTGATATTCCAATGTCATATCTTACAAAAAAAACTCTTGTGTAACTCGTCCCTTTTATGAGTAGAAATCCAATATGCAAACAGTTCTTCAACCAAAAAGGCTTTAACTAACCAAAACAAGCTGAATTCCCCTTTCTAGGAATACATCATAACCACACACAGACACACACAAGGTTCACAGGCAAGTTCTGCAGTCCTGAAGTAGACAAAACTTTCACAGCAAACTTGCCTATGTTTGCAGAATAAGTAAATTTCTATAACTTTCATCGTTTGTCATTTACAAGCAAACTTATTTAATATTTTTAAATACTTAAAACAAATTTCACTTTAACAAGTATTTACAAAATCTTTACTAAAGATCAACATCCTGCATAAAGGTGACCTCAGGGATGGATGTATAGTTGCTACCATGCTACAGTTTGCACAGAAGGGGTAAAAAGGCCATTGCTAGTTTTAGAAGGCTTAAACCTTTTATTGATATAGCATAAGGACATTAACCTATGGAAGGCAGAAGAGGTCATAATTTCAGTGCAATTACCCATTCATTACTTCTTTTAAGTACATCAAGAGGATGAGTCCAGAAGACTTGGGTTTTGAATTATTGACTGTTTAGTTCTGTAAGAACTGATTTCATGGAAAGTTTTCAGGCCATCACATCTGTCTTCTACTGGTGATACGAAGAAGTTGCATAGGGACCTTCCTCATTCTCCTCATCTCTAAAAAGAAAATGATAATAATTATCAGGTCAGGAGCATACCATGTCTCAACAGTAAAACTGTAATGAAAATGCAGGTGACCAGTTTTCCTAGTGGATCAAAACAGGCAATGCCAGCCTTGCCTAACAGGAATATTTGCAGTATAATACTGTAACTACACATCTCTGGAGTTCCTGAGATGTTGAGAACGTAATGCTGAAAGCAAGTAAAGCTGGGTAAGTTTAACAACATCAGAATGTATTTTAAAAAGTATTCTTCATCAAATCAATAAGAAAAACTTAAAGGGTAACAAGGTGGAGGGCATGCTGGAGTTCCTTCACTGTTGCTTTTAATTTCTTCTTTTAGAAAAGTAAAGCTTAGTTAGAGGTTTGTTTCAACATTTTGGATGGCAGGAGGGACAGACAGACCAAATGAAGCAAGAACAGGAGCAGTGCATCATAGCTGTGGGTGGATCTGTTTGTGTCCTGATGCTGCAAGGTTATTCCTGATGTATACTTCCCTTGCATCAATCACTATTGAGACTGATCACTTGGATTTTCTTAGGAAAAAGCAATTGCTCCCAAGTGCTATCGTTAATGCAATAACTGGATAAAGCAAAGTAACGTTGCTTTTAAAACATCCTCAGGAAAATCAGTCTGCCTGCTGTTTACCTGACTACTGCCTTTTAAAAAAGGGGGTTATGTAACCCTATTGCAGTGCAGTACTAAATCAAGGATGCCAAGTTCCCCAAAGGTCATTGCTTTGTATTACTGTAGCTTTAAAGTTTTGCTCCTGAGAGTCCAGCCTTAAGGCTGCTGCCAAGTTCAGTCTTCTGGTAAGAACAGAAAGACTTTACAGCTGCTACACTGTGAAAGGATTACTTTTAATACTGTATGTACCTTCATACAAAGGTACAGCCATCCAAAGAGTCCAATAATGGTATAAGGTAAAATGTAAATACTTTAATAGCAAAACAATGAAGACTTTTCCCTAATAAATATGGTTATTTATCTACAATTTAAATTTCATATAACCCCTAAAATAGAATTGAAGAACCCTACAAACTAACCAACCAGCAGAGTAACTTGGACTTGTCTTCCCAGCAAAATTATCATCTTAAGCCAAAGGCATAATATGTCTTTTGCCTTGAAATAATCTTCCCCCAAAAAAAGAAACCTCAAAAAAAAACAAGTTTGGGATGAAACTGGTTGTTATTGCAGGGATGTGTGGTTACAGTAGTACTGAGAACAATTTTTATCCTTCCTTACAAATCTATATCTATTTACATAACTGATGCTACCAACCCAGTACCAAGAATGCAGATATCTGTGTACACTTAAATAGTATCCTTCATTATATCCAGTTCTGCATCCAAAACTGCCATGGAATGATATAATTTTAACAACATATAATTTGCAGAAGCTTCCCATGATACATGGCATGACAGTAAAGTAAGAAAGCAAATAACTCATGTTTAGTTGAAAAAGCATTAAACCACTTTTACTTATAAATTCTCTCAAGACATTTTAAAGCTTTTTTCAGAATTGAAAACTATCAACATACCAAGCTTGTAAGACTGGACTGCAGGATTGTAAAATTCAACCATAATAACTTGGTCAAAGCTAAATATTTCAAAAAGTACATTCTGAAGCTCTGACATATGCCCTTCTGGAGCAATGGGTGTGGAGCCACATGTGCAGAACTTAGTTGCAAATAGTAATCCCCTGCTAGCTTGTGTGAGGACGAAGGAGAACTGTTTTATTTTCAGAGCTTAGACTCCAGTGGGGGAGAAACTTACTTTCTATGGTCTACACTGGAAATTAATTTGTACTACTTAGTTTTGTTATGTTTAGGAGAATAAAATGCGGCAGAGATACAGCAAAAAGACCTTCCTTCTACTCAAAGGCTGCTAGAATCAGATTTTCAGTCATTCTTCTTGAAAGTCTTAGAGGAATACCTTCCATCCTGACACGGCAACAACCAAACACTGAGCTGAAATTAGTTAATTATGGGTGATTACAGACAACAGAAGAGCTGAAATAATGATGTTGTTAGCAGGTCTTCAGGCATCCAAGTACCAAAACCATTGTCTAGGCTGTTTGTCCCCACCTCCCTTGTGCAAGGTGCACTGGATAGGGGTGGCAATTGTCAGCTGAGGGCAGAAGGCCAGCACTGGGGTTGTGACCAGCTTTGAGGGGCTTCTCTACAGGGCAGGGACATAAAAACTATAAAGCAGCTTGTTATGCTGGAACTGAAGCAAAGCAGTGACCAGTGTAATGTTCAAAGTACATTTCTGACCAAGGCTTGGAACTGCTCAGCAAAAACAGCTTCTGCTCTTCTGTCCCAGGCTGCAGTGCCAGGCTCTGGAAAGTCTGCAACACTACCCCAAACCAGGGTAACGACCAGGAAATAATACTCATGTAGATCTTAGAACCATACATAGCAAGTACAAGTCTTTTCTGATGGCTTAAAAAAAAACTGAGCTTTATATAAAATACAATTATATAGTAGTAGCTCTGGTCTGTGAGCCACAAGCCACCACCATGGTAGAGGGTGTATGTTTAATGACCAAACAATTTACTTCACTTTTAAGATGCTTTAAATAGCAAAGTGTTAAGTCATAGCAACATTCTCCTTCAGGGGATGGAAAAGGAACAGCACAGCATTACAACACTCCATAGTGCTGTCTCTTCCTGTTTGCTGTTGCTGCTTTGCCCACTGGGTTACAGGAACTGAAAGAAGTCTCCTGCAAGCTATGGTGTGCAATCAGGCCACAAATAACCATTTCTGTAAGAGCAAGGACACCTGACTGTTAGCAAATACACTCAAATGCTTGGATGCTTCTAGAATGCACAATTAAACAAGGCAGCAATCTGAGGTGTTAGTTTTGGGATGTCTGAAAGGATTCTCCACAGACAGCCTTCTTTATGGAGGCATCTCTTTTCTCTGCTGATAACCAATGAGGGTGAAAAATTACTGAGCAAATTATCTCAATTAGTTACAAGTTTTGAAGGCTTCAAGACCATCCTCTTTCCTAGGTTCAGGTCAAGGCAAGTGAGCAGATGACAGTACAAGGTTCTGTTCCTGTGCTGACACCAGTTATATGGGCTTGAATCACCATCACTGATTAGAGAGGCACTGCTCAGTTACAAGGTTTTCAAAATTAGACACTC
Source organism: Rhabdornis inornatus (assembly GCA_013397075.1). Classification (NCBI taxonomy): domain Eukaryota; kingdom Metazoa; phylum Chordata; class Aves; order Passeriformes; family Rhabdornithidae; genus Rhabdornis; species Rhabdornis inornatus. Next base: position 122,998 of record VWZS01003386.1, read on the forward strand.
CAAGGCAAATGAGAAAGATGTGACCTGTTCCAGAAGCACAGTATATGGTTTAAAGTCTATCTTAAGGACTCTATATAAAGAACTTGCATTAGAACATCTGGTGTTCAACTATCTCATATTCAGCTATCTGATACAAAAAGCATCACTGAATTAATTTTCAGTTTTGGTGTAACAGCATTTTGGGCCAGGTGAAGTACCACTATATTTTCTCAAACTATCACAATTGCTTTTATTCCATGTGTAGATAAAACTAATAATGAGTATTCTTCCATAATATACAAATTCACGAGTTAATAACATATGCTACAGACAACTATATTAATCCCTTTGCATTTCTTTTGGCTTACTATAAAACCATTGCTCAAAACAAAAAGGCTTTATTGCCTTGAGCTGCATCTTAGGTGAATATGCATGATTAATGATTCATTAACTCATGATTTCTTGCTCAGTGGAACTCTAGTAAAAGTACTATTACATGTAGACCTAGCCATGTGCTTATATAAACTCTAATAGTGAAAGGCAGCTGGCACAAACTGAATGAATCACATTCTATAACCTTTTATATTCATCTGCTTGCACAGCTATTATAGTTTAATATCTAGTCTAAATCTGCAACTATGTGCTCCCCAATTTTTCTACTTTAACTTTATTCCTTTCAGAGTACTTAAGGGAGTGACTCCAAGAGTTCTGATTAAACAATATAATTCACTCTAAGTTGCCTTTGTAGACAGGGCAGTTTTTGACCATGAAACTTTGTGTGGTTTAATCCAAATCAGTGCATATGTGCACATTCATTCTTGGCAACTTAAAGGAGGGTAAAATAAAGAGCAATTTAGTCGATGTGGTTCTCACCATCTATCAAATCAGGCTCATGGTATGGTGAGAAGTTATGGCTCTTTAAGTTCATGAACTGATAGTCTGCTTTTGCTTGCAGTTTTGTGAGTTCCAGGGTCCTTTTTGGTGGTAGTGGATTAACTCCAGGTGCTCGTTTGTTACTCTCAAGCAGGCACGGAAGTACTCAGCAGTGTTCAAAACAGGCTTTGACAAGGCAACCTGAATACAGGCCAGAGCAGCTGGAAACAGCACTCTAATTTCATAAATGGTTTTCACTCTAAGAATAGAAAACTTGCATATTCATGAGGCTGGTTTATTAATATGGCTGTTCAATTTCCAAAGGCTTCCTGCTCCAAGCAAGGGACATGAAAGGACTGGGCAGGAAGGAGAACAGGTGCCTTCTGGGGAGCTGCTGGAGCACAGTAAGGAATGTTGCCACCTTCCAGTCTGGACCCAGATACACCATTAATGGTACACAACTGAAAAGTATCTCTGAGGTTTTTGGCAATGGTCTCTCTCTACTCCTGTTCTCTGCAGACTAAACACTGACTTTGGTCCTTTGCCCCTTCCTGCCAGACTGTGAAGGGGTCTGGGTCTGTTCTTTCCAATTGTGTTGGAGAGGACAAGGCAAGGATGGGTTTTGTGAGCCATAACTGAAAGCCAGGGGCAGTGATGTAGAAGGAAACATTATGAAGACAATCAGATGCACAGGAAACTATTTCTCTTCAGAAGCTTTGGGCAACATCCTGCTCAGCAGACTGCCTGCAGCTCTGTACTTCATGCTTCCTGTAACATCCTGACCAATAAAAATCTGTTGTATGCATAACTAACAGAATTACCTGCTAAATCTGAACAAGTGGGAAAGTAACCCATCCTCCTGTATACATTATTTCTTGGTATCAGGTCACCATTTCCCAATTTGTAACTGAAGCAGTATAGGAAATGGGTATTAGTGGCAGCAGTGTACTATTTGTGCAGTGCCACTTCCAGTCTATTGGCTCTGCTCATGGTGCAGCAAGGTCTAAGTGAATTTCCTTCTTTAAATTAGCATGTTATTTTGTCGAAGGGATGTTAAAATGATTGCCTTTCCCTGGCAGGGACTGTGGTTTCCTGTTATGCAGTTTAACTGCTGGGTCAACCCCTATACTAATCTGTGGTGGGTACATACATCTAATGATCTGAAAGTTAGCAGCAGCACATATTGATAGGTGCTCTACATTGCTTCAAATATAACAATGGAAGTGGATGAATTTGCACAGAGAAGGTTCTGAGTTCCAACAGCTCTTTTTCCTTTCAGGCAACTAAGTCAAAAGAAAGTAACTGATAAGTGTGATAGCAAGATGTGAAAGCATTCCAGCTTTCCCTGAGACTCTAAACCAGTGTCCTGGCAATGGAGAGTTTTATGTGGGGATATTTCTCCAAAGGAGCCTTGTCCAATAGCTAAATACAATATACTGTTCCCCTTCAAACTTTTGTCTGCTGAACTAAGTTTTAAAGTTGCCAGAATAATTTCTTAGTTTAAAGAAATTATGTACATCTATACTCAATAAATTTGGTCCTGAAAGATTATCTTCTGCTTGCCCTCAAAATCAGAGTACGTGAAGTGAACCAAGATGGTGGATGAAGTTTTGCATTGAACAATATGCAAAAGCAAAGCATTTATCTGCAGGCATAAGTTCTCTCCAGCTCTTTGCTAAGAGAAGCAGTACCAGTCTCCTGCAGCCATACCTTTCATGGTGAGAAGGACCACCTCAGCATCCCCCACTGAGGGGATCTCTGCAGGGAATAAACAGGCAGACAGCCAGTCCAAGAGACTGACTGTGAACAAGCTGAGGAAGCTTGTCCCAAGGGCATGGAGAACAAACACTACTGAAGTCCACTCTTGCTCTGAGTCTTTCTCTCCATTGGATACCTATATGTGTGAGGGGATATGTGCCTCTATCGTGGCACAGAGGTTAGAAAGTACTACTTTTTCTATGAGGAAATATGTGGGAGCTCCTGGCTGTGGAAATACTGAAGGTGAAGTCTGCACAGACGGATTCACAAAGGGGGAGACTGCATAGGGAAAGGAGATAGGAAAGCTTAATTGAAACTGTATCATGGAGAATATTTACACAATGAGGCAATTTGGGACAGGAGAATAGAATCATGCCTTGCTGTACAAAATCAGCTTCCTCATAGGCCTTTGCTTAGCACTCTACCAAAAACTAAGCAAATGTTTTTGCTTAAATAGTTGCCTGCTTACACAGCAAGACATCTTGGAGAAACCTGGCCTTCTGGCTTTTATGAAATAGTATTTGTATTCTCTAAACAATCTGTTATGAGGCAGCCTTTCTAACTGCCATAGCAAGGCACCTGCTAATGCTGTGTTCTGAATGTATCTGGTGCATGAGAAGAGCAGGCACTTGCTGTTGACAAATAAAAGCCAGGGATGCTGTCTGAGACCCCACAAAGAAGGGTCAGCTCAGACTACAACACCTTCAGGGTGAGATTAAGATGCTTAACACCAAAAGCAGCATTTACCTGACACTGTCATCTTTTAGTTTCCTGGCTGCTTGTTTGGATAACTTAATCTGCAAGTCCAATCTCTGTAGGAAATCTTTGGCAGATAATTCTTCTGGTGCAGTGGGCTGATTGTCAGACTCTTGAGGACTTGGAGAAGAACTACTTTCTTCCTGAGCTGCCACTAGTCCTTCATCACAAGAAGGGGAGCTGTCAACAGTTTCGTTCTCAGGAGACTCCAGTGAATTAAGTCCATTGAACAGTAATGGTTTCTCTGATATAACTGGAATATTCAGGGTTTTCCTCAGAAATATACAGTCATTAGTGAACAGTTTATTTGCCCTCTTTATTTGTTCCATCTGAAAAAAGATAGAAATAATACAAGTTATTAGTTTTGGCAAAGTATAAAGCACTAACTTTCTGATGTAGTATACAACCTTTAGTTAAAATAAATCTATACTTTCTTTGCACCAGCAATTATATCAGGGAAGAATGTGTTTGCATTCAAAGTGACTTCAGAGTGTTCTGTTTCAGTCTTGCTAACATCCTAGCTTTATGTGCACTTGACTCCACAATACTGCTTTTTCCGAAGTCTTGCACTACCTAAAGGTGCTTTCCTTGAACAGCCTTGCAGTCTCTATGCAGGCTCACAGGAACAGCCTGCCAAAGAACAAAAATTCTATCACAGAAGTACTGTTGATTTGGATTTATATTAGAAAAAGGCTCAGAACTGCTAGAAGCTCCTGTAGGTGCACGCTCTGATAAAAATGATGCAGAATCCAAACAAGGAGGATAAAGCTAACATGAAGATTCAACCTGTTGGTGCAGATGGCTAAAATGGTGAAATGTTTAGATATAATAATCCCATTTAAAAATGGAATAGCTAATATCCAGTGTCACAAGTAAGAGAAGATCACTACTCTTTGAGCTCCTAAAGCTTGGAAACCATTTTTAGTAAGGCTCAAGGAGTATAAGGGTGCAAGTTCTCTCCCAAGCTGAGTACCATCTGAAGGGCATAAAGGAAGTTTACCTGACTCAGTCATGACACTTCTCGTGGCCCTAGTGTAAATGTCAGTTGTTAAAATCTCTATAAGTCTGTCTTTATGGGTATAAAAGAAGTTTAAAATACTAGCTGGAGCTTTTCTGTAAAAATACAATACAGAAGCTGAAAGCTGAGATCTTACTGCAGGGGAGTTGGAAGGTGTTGCTTCAAAGCTGATAAATAATGCACTGCACTGCTAGTCTCTCTCCTATTTCACTGTAACTCTACCTCTGGTTATTTCTTCGTCAAATACCAGTTCATAGCATTTGGAAGTCTGTACCTCTGCAACGAACAGTAATGAAAAGGAAGCTACTTGGTTCTGAAAAGAACATCCCTCAGCCCCGAGCAGGTTACTTTGTACGTGCTATGTAACTCCTACAACTCAGTGTGACTCTGCACATTCAGAGGTGTATGGAGAGCAGGATTTAACAAGAGTTTTCTTTTTTTAGTGCTAGAAAGACTGAGGTAATGCCCGTTAGCTACCAATCTATCATAGTGAAAGAGCAAAAGCTTCAGCACGTTTAATATTTTAACTGAAGCTGTAAACAGGTGTTGAACTAATTAATCAAAACTACTTCTACTGACAATGAAATACAGTCCTCATCCTTCTCCCCTCAAAAGGGATACAGCACTTACACTGAACCATAAATTGGCTGAACCATAAACATGAATTTCAGTGTTAATTTACTCAAAAGGAAAATACAACAAATGCAAGTTGTAAAGATAATAGACAGTATCTGGGGGAGGGGGTGAAGGGCAGAGGATGAGGCCAAACAAAGCATGCTGATGCCTCTCCTCCAGCACGGTATTTTTATCTATCTTGAACTGCCTATGCCAAGTCATGCAGAGGCAGGCACTGGACAGGATGTCTCTGGCTACGAATTGACTCCCAGTGAGGAAAACCACAGGGGAAACTTCTAAAACCAGTAATACTTGAGGCAATGGCAGCCAAAGATAATTCTGATGTTTCCATTACAACTTGCACTTCCAGCCAAGAATACATGATGCAGGAAGCAAACAGAAGGACTCTTTAGAGGAAATCTGTCCTTGTCATTGTGTGAACACACAAGTCTGCATTTTGCTAAAAGCAAACGTGTTTGCATACGTTCCTACCCTGGGCTGAAACCATTAAAACAAACACAATGGCTAATTTTGCTGAACTTGCCATTGCTCTGAGGGGCATTTCATGTCAGTTTAACCTCTCTCAACTGCAGTCTATAATGATGCAGCTCTGGCTTCTTAAGCAGAACACTTATTAACTCAAATAACCAATTAGATGTTGGGAAAAAGCCCCAACATATATATTTTACGTCATTTGCACAGCAAAAACTTATGGTTCACAACTTAGAGCTGTTTGTGCAGTTTGATTCACAATTTCACTTTAGCTGAAAGGGAGCTGTAAATTGCTTAGAAATGCCTTTTTTCTAGAACACTACTATTTTAGTGATCAGTTTGTATTTCTCACTTATTGCAGTGAGCAAACACACTTCTGAAGAAGAATAACATGGCTAAAACATTTAGGCCAGAGACTTTGTCCATTATGGAGAGTCCTGCAAAAAACAAGCAAAAACAATCTAACATCCAACCAGCTGCTTTGCCCTCTTAGTAAGAAAAAGTTTACTTTAATGTGGGCCAGTGTCATTAACCCTGCTGCCTACAAGAATCAGTCAAAAGTGGTGTAATCTTTCAAAAGAGAAGAAAAATAGACTTTCATCCCTTTTCACAATAAAGGCTGAATGCTGTTGAAGGTGATGGAAGGCTTTAGTAGATCTTGCAGACCAAGAGAAGGAAAAGAAGCCACTTCAGTCAGAAGCTAACAGTTTGGGATTACACTGTAGCTCTTCTAGAAAGAGCCCAACTGGAAGGTGCTGTTTCAAATATGTGTCAAAGTGGCACTGACTGTAGCAGTGCCACGCTCATCAGCTGCTCAGCCCTGAGCAATTTTCTGTGTTGGGATACTGAAGCTGTACATGGGAACATGGGCTGCACATAAATGGAAATGAGGCAGGGTAGGTGAGTTCTGCTCCTAGACTGCATGTCCTAAACTGGCATAAGCCTTTCAACATTTTTCACAGAAATGAACTTTCTTTCTCCCTAGAAAGCAAGCACAAAAGCAGCAACACTTTCAAATCAGTGGTATGTGTTCCTCACCTCTGGGCTGGTAGGCAGATCACAACGGAAGAATGTTTAGCCCTGAAGCTACTGGAAGAAATTCCTTCTCTTATCACAGCCTGTGTGTCGAGCTCAAAATAATGCTTCTTTTCAGGATAAGTTTAATCACACTGGTTTTCTTTTCTAACCTGAAGTGAGTGTAGTGGTGAACAGCGGTGTGAGCACATGTTTATTGGGCGGGAGCAGGTGTGTGTCCTTTCGCCAGACCCCAGCCCATGGGGAGCCCAGCGCTGTCAGCTCTCAGACCGTGCCAGTCCCGGGCAGTGCCAGCTCCAGCCCTGTGCCACCAACGAGCACTGCGTGCTGACCCCTCAGGGCAGGCCGTAAGTGCTGATGTTAGCATTTTAAATACTGAAATTAAAACTAACACCGTAGCCACACCGTTTGCTGTCCACTGTGTGTAGGAAAAGCCCTACGGGACAACTTCTAGCTGTCATCCCGCGGCTGTGGGCCCAACTGTCCCCGCTACAGCCGCCAGGCTACGGAGGCCGTGCTTCCCAGGGAATCTGTGGCTGCTCCATCCCTGGAGGCATTCAAGGCCAGGCTGGATGGGGCTCTGAGCACCCTGATCTGGTGGAAGGTGTCGCTGCCCACGGCAGGGGGTTTGGAACGATCTTTAAGTTGTCGTCTAACCCAGGCCACTCTCCGGCTCTAAGCGCCGCTCCCGGCCCCGCCGGCGGTGCTTCCTTACCGTGACGCCGTACTTGAGGGCGATGCCCTGCAGCGTGTCCCCGGCGCTCAGCCGGTGCTCCACGTAGCGCTCGGCCAGCGGCGCGGCCACGCTCGCCGTGCTGCCGTACGATCGGGCCTTGGTGTGGGCGAGCCGCTGCGACAGCTCGGCCTCCGACTCGGGCCCGCCCGGCGGTTCCTGGCGGAGCGCCTCGGCCATGCTGCCGCCCGCTCAGCGCCCGCGGCCCCTCGCCGCCGCCCCGGGCCCCCGTCCGG
>VWZS01003386.1:130591-216360 GCA_013397075.1 Rhabdornis inornatus
GCAGAGCCGGGCCGGAGTGCGGGGCCGGGCCGGAGTGCGGGGCCGGGCCGGAGCCTGGGGCCGTGCTCAGCCCTCAGCACGGAACGCACGAGTGCTGCTCTGAACCCACTGCTGCAGGAGCCGGCACTGAGTGCCCCTGGCTGGGGAGACCCCAGCCCGTTTGCCAGCTGAAGGCTCAGTAGTGCGGTCCGTCAAAGAGAGCGTAAAAAGGAGCGACTTCGGGCATAAGCGCGCAAATATGAAAGTCTAATTATGCCAGATTTATTGAAACAGTGAGACGTGGGAAAATTTATTCGAGGAAAATAACTTGTGTCTTAGAATTATAGAATCCCTAATTTGGTTTGGGTTGGAAGGGACCTTAAAGACCACCTAGTTCCAACCTCTCTACTATGGGCAGGTACACTTTCCACTAGACCACGTTGATCAAAGCCCCTTCCAACCTGGCCTTGAACACCTCCAGGAATGGAGCATCCACAACTTACCTGGGAATCTGTTCTAATGCCTCACTACTCTCACAGTAAAAAAAAATTTCTAATATCTAATCTAAACCTACCCTCTCACAGTTTGAACCCATTCCCCATTGTCCTGTCACTACATGCTCTTGGCAGATAGTCTTGCCCCATCTTACCTCTTAAGTTCCCTTCAGGTACCATGTTACATTAGAAGGAATTGTAATGACAGTGTTTTAAGTGAGTACTTCTCAACAAGAAACCTTGGAAAGCTGATCCATTACTACTGAACTGGAGCTTTAACAAAAACTGTATGTCACAAATAGATGGTGCACATGTGTACATCCTGTGCAGACATAATATGTACAAAATGCCCAAAAGTGTCCAGAGCAGCCTGCCCTAGGTGCCTGTGATGGAAAAGATACCCCTCAAAGATCACTTCCAGCCTCAACCAGGCTGGGATTATGGGAAGTAAGTGAGTGTGTGTGTGTGTGAGTGTGTGTGTGTGTGTGTGTGTAACATCAGTGTGGTGTAATTTTTTTATCTGGAAAGTGATGCCTAAAGAAGCTACCTAGGACAGAGGTTAGACAATGTTAAAGGAATAAAGTACGTATTTTTTTAAAAGGCCTCAAAAGATACACCTTGGGCAGTACAAGAGCCCAGCTGTGGCTCCACCCAAGATGGACTCCGGGTCCCAAGTTTTCACACTTTATAAGTTTTGGTCCATTTACATATTAGGGTTAGTTGTCCAAATACAACTTCAGGTTATGGAGTCCCATCCTCCCAGATTGCTCTCCTCGATTCACTCTGTTTGCACTTTTTGGGCCCAAAGCTGCAACAGTGTCCTTGGTTCTCAGGCTGGAAAAGGATTGTTTTGTCTGACCAGCTGTGAGGAAAACTTGCTAACACTTTATATAAAGTTCAGAGTCACACACTAATTCAGTACAGAATATGCAAAATATGAAAGCTAAAACTTAAGGCATCAGAAGTCCTAGTAAGATAGGTCTCTGTCTTAAACCTAAGCAAAAAAGACGTGCATGTCATAAACTCAGCATTCCTCAGCCCAGTATGTATTCAAGTACTTGGGGGGAAAAAAAAATCAACTGACATAATACACAGTTATAGTTTTCAGATTATGTTCAGTGGTGGTCATGGAGTCTCTTTAAGGAATACAGTACAAAAACCAAGGCAGATCTCACAAACATTGTTAATCTGGCCACAGGTTTCCAGATGTAAGTTAGGAAAATACAAAAGTTGCCCTGCAAGACACACAAGTTGCTGATAAGGAATGACACATCAGCACCTCACCAGCACATGACAAGCCAGTGTGACAATCCTGAAAAGAGGGACTGTGGGCAATGCAGAGACGGACCAGAGCAGTACAAGAGACTATAAACTGATGGCAAGAAAAGGTTCCATTTAATTTTTCTGTAGTCTACAATATACTTGGGAACTTGGAGGCTCCCCTAGGGATGTCCAATTGAGTTTATACCAGCTATGGAAAGTGAGCACCAAACTGTGACATCTCAGTGCTTTCAAGTCCTTGTGAAACAACTTGATCTGCATCAGCACTTCAGCCGCGACCCACCTAACAAAGAGCTGAACTGCAGGTCAGCATTTATTAAAAATGTCTACTGTGTGTGCAGTGTGGAGCTGTAGATCAGCTTCAGCCTCTTCAGGCTGATTAATGAAAGATACAAACATCTGGATGCCTGCCTAGAGCTGGAATTACTCAGACCAGTTACTTCAGCTAAAATGCCTTTTAGTAAAGGAGAGTTACAATTCAAGAAAATGGAAATGTTATTTAACATTCGTGATACAATGAGCTGAACATGCAATGTCAATTAGTTTGGAAATGTGCTTGACAGGTACACTAATATTAGACAGTATTATTCCTTCTAATGTTATCTTAAACTCTATTTTTTGGAAAGTGTGTGCGATACACTTTAAATCAGCTGTCATGACTCCAAGAACAACAGAAGCATCCCTTGCAGCAGTATAAAGATGCCACATATATTTTAATATTGAAAGTTTTATTTTAATAATAAACCTTTTAAAGGGTAGATGAGGTTTTTTATTCTAGGCTTGCTGGATTGTCCTTTCTTTGCATCAGCAATTTCTGGAAATGTTTGTTTCTTATCTCAAAATCCATATTATAGCCAGAGGAACATTTGAATCTGGGATGTTGCCGAGATACTTGATCTGATTAGCTGACTGCCTTTTTTTTCTACATGAAGTGAATACCCTCTAAACCAAAAATTTAGAAATTAGAGTTAGAAATCTGAGCAAGAGCTTCAGTTAGGCAATCCATTTTTACCTATATCTTCTAATTTGCATTCAAAGTTACAGAAGAAACTAGAAATGTCTTTCTAATGACACTTCATTTTTAAAAACTGTGTCTGACCCCAGACAAGTGGAGCTCCTCTAGCAGGCAGAAAGAGGGAAGGGTTACCTGCCTCTCAAGGTGTGACCATTCAGTGTCAGGATGCCAAACTTACCGCATTAGAAAGAGTCCCTGCCATAGCCTTGGGATTCTCAGCTCCCCAGTTCCCCCTCCTGATCTCTGAATCAGCAGCTTATTGATGGCCATTGGTATTTGCTGATGAGCAGGGGCTACATGGCAATTAGTTTGAATTTATTGTCTGATCATGACCTTCTCTGTTCAGGGAACCTCATGACTCCCACTTCCTTTTCCCTTATTCTCTTCTGTTTTTGCTGTTTCCTTATTACTGCATCTGTGATCCCTTCCCCAGAGCAGCTCCCAGTTTCAAGGAGCTGTTCTTATCCAAACCTGTTTCTTGCTCACTGAAGTCACATATCTGAGGATTGGACTCGACACTCATCGGGCTAATGTGGGACAGAGGAGTTCACTCCTGAGTCATTGTCCCAAGGGTGGCTGCAGACATTGCTACATCTGTTACTCATTTCACCTTTGGGAGGTTATTGCTGCAACTGTAGCAGCTAGAAACACGCTTTTAGAAATGAAAGGTTTCATTTTATAGAGCTCAACCAAGATGGGTGGAGTGTCTTCCGACCTAAGGCTTGCTTAGACCGGAGTCTGAAAATGATGAAGTCCCTCTCCGCATTTTTTTTTCCTCTGGGACATGTTCAGACCTAGATAATATTAGTTTTGCATTTTTACATAAAATCTGTGGACAGGAATTGATTAAGGCCAGAAAATCTATATTTCAATATTTACTCATGCAGCAGTAGTTAATGGTAGTTCTAGTAAATCATTAAGTCTTGGAACTCACTGCCTCTTCTGTCATTCTGAATTTCTGAGAATGAGGGTTTTCTTTTTAGTAATGCTTCATGCTGAATCTTCTAAATAACTGACTGTATTTAAGCCTGTGTTACTTCCAGTTAGTATTGGATATCTCACTGTCATTTTATCATTGGAAACCATTCATATCTAGGTCAGTAAGTGCACAGTGATCATGATTTATTTTACGTATTGTATGGGTCAGCAGACTGCAGTCAGGCATCTTCTATAACAGGGATCAGTATCAACTCAGTCTAGTAAGGTGGCCATATAATTTAATGGCAAAGTAAGTAGAGAAGAGAATGCCTTCTGGCTAATTAATCACTCTGTTAGTGGTCAGCTATTCATCACCTATTTTGCCAGTAAAGAAGCTCAAGCTTGCTTAGGAAAGGATAAAAGGAAACTGAGCATTTCCTAACTTTGATGTTTTTGATGATGCAAGCCAGGACCATTACCATTTATAATAGTTGCACTGATGTAGAACAGAGAACAATGAAAAACCCTATCCTTGTGGGCTATTTGTGTGGGCAGATTCGCCCTAATTAGGACAGCACAGAGGAAAAGAAGGCTGCCCTCTGGTAATGAGTCGTGTATCAAACAAAACCATCCACCTCTGCTCATGTTGCAACCTCTGACAAAAAAAAAGATGTAATGTAGGACAAAGATCAGAGACAAATCCTGCCTTTTAAGAATAATAGCCCTGGGTTCTTCAATTAATTGCAGCGAGGAGAGAGGGTCTTGCATGAATTTCAAAAGGAAAGTAGGATCATCTGAACTGATGCACATAAGCTGTGCACATCTTCCTCATCAGAATAAGCCCATTATGTAGCAGTAGCAGCTGGGAGCCATTATTAATATTTAATGCTCTTAACCCTGCAGGTTACTCTGGCTTTCTGTATTAAGGTTACAAGACAATGTTGCAATATCATATGCTGTGGGTTTGCATTCTTTGAGCTTTTTTGGCTTTGTATAAAGTTCTAGTGAAGTTTTATTAATTCCCCTTCTTTACCATTTGCAGAGGCTGGATATTTTCCTAGGCTGGACTGTGGTGCATGATTATCCATTCTTTAGTGCCTCCAGCTTTACTAGTCCATCACCTGCTTCTTGGCAATGTGAGCATTGCAGGTCCCATTCTGGTGGGAGCAATCTTGAACAGGAAAGGATGAAACCAGTTTGGGTCCCATGGCAAGGGCTGGCTTCTGCTATCACAGATATGTTCTGTTTCCTCCAACTGTATGGGTTTTGGTGTGACCTCCTGGAGAGTGATGATACCACTCAGTCTCTCCTTCTTAACTACATCTTTTGACTGACATTTGCTTTTTACCTGTGCATGTTGAAAGGACAGGCAGTTCTTGGAAATTTCATAGTTGTTTTCTCTGAAAATACACCTATTTTCTGAATATGTAGGATGGAATCCCCATGTTCTGCACATCTCTGTCTAAGAGGACACCATCCATGGCTGTACTAGCCCTGTGGACATGGGGCCAGCAGGCAGTACCCAGTGCAGCATGAGGGACTTGGCAGGCAGGCAGCTTCTGCTGACAGTGCCTTGGAGGAGTGTGGGACGAGCTCTCCACTGGCTCTTCAGGGACAGTCTCTGGCCTTCAGGCTTTCTTTTTGCTGGTATTTTGTTTTTACCCTTTTTATGGTTTATTAACTTTTTCCTTGAAGTCATAAAATCCTTGAAATCAAATTGTTTACAGCTTTTTCTGGTTAATAAATTATCAGGCAGTGAAGTGAACAATACAGAAGGGGGAAACATTTGGAGCAGCATCATCATCATATATATACTTTAACATCATAAACTACATAAATCACTGTTCTACATTAAGAAGCAATTGTTAGGAAGGTGCCCTGTGACAGTGTTTGCTGTCCTTGCATGACTACTGGATTAAATGTACTCAATTTAGAACGAAAATGTCAAGATAGAGCCTTGCTTAAATTCATGCCTCGCTGATGACCTGCAACCTGAGATTACGTGTAGCAGATGGCTCGATGTTGACTAATTTCACAATGCCTCAGTAGCACGGTTTGCTTTTGCACTGGGTAGCACATTAGTGACATGAGACGTTGGCAACGCACCTTTTACCTCCTGAGCTGCCTTGGAGATTTGCTGGGGGAAGTGCCTTAAGTTACTAATCTGTTGCTGCCCATGTAAACCCTGCTGCAGAGCGATGGCAGCACATCATGCTCATTTTGGAAGGGGAGGAGGGCAAGAATAGTGCTGAAAACATGGAGGTAAATGTGTATGAAGAACAGTGAACCTTCTGAGTCATTCCGTTATCATTGGACCTCATGATGGGATATTTGATTTCAGTTTCCGGAGTGAAACAAATGTCAAATTTCCAATTAGCCATTGCAGAGTATTTCTGAGTTTGAACATGTTTTTAATTTAGCTTCTGTATGTTTCTATTCACATTGCCTGAGCTGTCCATGCTGACAGCTGCTTCCCATAAGCCTCCTCTGTTCACATGCACCTACCACACAGCTACAGCTGGATACGCAGGATCCTCATCATTATCCCACTTTGCCATCACTGCTGAGCCTGCTGGTGCTGAGTTAACAATAGTGTCTTCCTTTTCCTGCTGAATTCAAATTCAGTGCAATTAACCACTACTTTCGCCTCTTTTGATTAAAAAACAAGAAACACAGTAAGTCTTGATTTAATATAGATATTAATGGCACCTTCACTGATGTGCTGTGAGTCACTTCTGAAATCACCTGTCTTTATTGAGTGCAGAGGATGCCTCAGACTACAGCACCCTAGGCCTGAAGGTGGTGGCCCTTGTGACACTCCTCTGAGACCAGCCTGTGCTTGTATGAAGGAAAGTTTCTCTGGAATAAGAAGTCAAAACAATGACATGGGTGCATTTGAAGCTGTGTAGCAAGTTTCTATTCCGAGAGCTCTCTTTGCCTTCCAGACAAAGTTTACCAGTGTTTCTTTCTGTTGGTATATTTTAATTTGACCTAATTGTCCTCATAGCCCATGTTGTCATTCAGTGTCCAAAACTGGAGTATGTTTTTGGCCTGTGACTATTTTTAGCTGGTGTAACTAGGGCACTAAACCAGCTGCATTCATACCTTTTATTAGGAGCTTCTTGCTTCAGGCAGTGGGCCTTAGAAGTGCCATGGCATTATTGGAAGTGAGAAGGTGATGATGATGGTCCAAGTGGGTCATTGTTTTGTATCCTGACAGTCACTGGTGCTGTTCCTTAGCTTTTAAAGTCACTGTTGTTCAAGAACTTTCTCAGTTCTCGTCAAAGAGATTTGGCTGCTCGGAGTGAAAACTTTTTCCCTCTCTCGGATAAATTGTTTCCATTGGAGGAGGGCGGGAGACTCGGATGTGGGTGCATCCACTTTTCCTTTAGGTAGCTAAGCCATATGTAAACTAAAGTGCATATACAGTCTCTGCTCAGATTTATCTGGTATTGACCTCATATTCCTTCACTGCTTACACTTCAGTACTCTGCTCACATTGCCACCCTGTTTAAATAGCTACAGAAAGCTTGGAGATCAGCCTGCAAACAAAATCCTCACGGTGAGCTAGCACAGTCTGGCAGTTTGGTGTCCTTCATTTTTGTTCCTATGTCTTTTTTATTTTACTGAAATGCTGCCCTCGAGTGGTGAGCGGCTGATGGATCCCAACGGGAGATGGAGCTGTTCCTCTTGCCTGGCCGGTGCCCCGATGCCCCCTGGGGAGGTGAATGTTCCTGGTGGCCGGATGGCCCCCAGCACAGCGAGGCTCCAGAGTCAGCATCCAGCAGAAACAGCTGCTCGGCCTGCTCCGTGCAGGAACCGGTTGGAAGTTTCCAAACAATGCTATGGCGCAGCAGCTGAAACTCCCTGACACCAACAGTGTTCTCAGCTTTTACAAGAAGATGGAGAACTGTAATTCTGAAGGAAATGTAATGTTTTGATATGCTTACTGATCATAAGCCCTCTAAGTTTAATTTATATTATTATTTCTTCCAATCTGTTGTACTGTTTCTGTACACGAGTTCAAGGTTTTAACATAGAAACTGTAGAAGAGTGTTTTTCTCTGACAGCGTAAAGATCCTGAGCTTGTCTAAGCAGTACCTGCACTGGGCTCTCTGGGTCTTAGGAGGGAATGTCATGTAACAAAGGTCTCGTGTGAAGGTCTGAATGGGCTCCGGAGTACCCCAACAGTGTATGAAGTTGGAATACAACATCAGGAGTTAATAAAAGGATAAAGGTGGTTTGTGGTAAAGCAACATGAGGCATTACTGCTTTGAGCTTTATTCTGTGTCTCTGTGCCAGAGGTTACAGCCTTTGCAGCAGTGCTACTGGGAGCATAAGGACGCTGGCTCCTCAGCCAGTAAGTCATGGCTTAGTGTACTGGTTTTACTCAGATGGTTGTTTTTCTGGGCCACTGAAAACTGTGTCAGCATGTGACTTGTTTTACCTGCAAGGTAAAAAGCAAAAACAAAAGTGAGGAAGGGTTTTTATGTGAAGGGAGAGGTGTCTTTTGGGAGGATTTTATTCTTAGCATTCCCAGGGTATTTGAAGAGCACTCCATGTTTCCATGCTTCACTGAAGACCAATTATCCAAAGGGTTATAGAATCCTACCTGTATGTAATTAACTCTTCTGGCAAGTACCTAAGTGTGTCCTATTGGGAATATCCTCATGTTCTCATCTTTTCATAAAGACAGAAGATAGTGCTTTTCCTATATACTGTAAACTTCTATCATCCTGCACAATATGCAAATACCGTAATTTCGTCCTGCATTAACACACTTAATTAGGGATAGGCTTGTTTGTTCAAGCATCACTATAGTTGGTGAACTCAGATAAAGTGAAGACAGAAGGTCAGATAATTTCAGATGCAGAGTCCCTTCTAGGGAGTCCTTCAGGAATGGTTATTTAGGTGCTTACTGCAATGATCAGCTAATTCTTGCTCACCACCTTTTGTGTGATTGCTCTTGGCAATAGTTTTACCTATGTGCATATGAGTATATGAAGACCTCTGAGAGGCTCTGTGTGAAATATCTCTGTCAAATACTGTCAGTTAAATAATTTCCTTGATGATTTGGCTCAACTAAAGGCTTCTTATACTGAAAAGCTCTCTCAGAAATTATTTACATCTCTATTTCTAGTTGCTGAGAGCTCCTTAATTCAGATGCTGGTGCTAGCCATAAAATGTGTTTTTTTACAAATGATCCCATTAGCACCTCATCTTTTTTTTACCTGGCTCTTCTGAAATCTCATCAAAACACAGTGAAGTTTGGGAAGACTGTCTGGGGAATTATTATCACAGGGAAGAATATAGAAAGGAAATGCCCAGACTATTCCAGTAGAAACCAGGTACATATTAGTTCATGCTCTGAATTTTCGAACACATCTTCCAGACTTGCAAGCCAATGTTCCAGGCAGCTGATTCTAGAATGGAAGTTAGTCACTTGGAGTGCCTGAAGCAGGGATTATGTCTAATATTAAACCAGAGATAGGTGAGATGCCAATGTCAGTGCCTAGGCTGTACATATATAGAGGTCTGGACAATGGTAGTTACTTTTCGCTGGACTTGTGACTGAAGGTAGTTAACTGGCCAGAGCTGCAGCATAAGGAGGCAGACTCTCTCTCTCAGCTAGACTGTATTGGTTACATTATATCTCATTTTTTTTTACAATAGATGTGAATATATTTTGATATATTTAATCTCGTCAGTTGAAACCTGAATTGACTAGAGACCCATTGATTTGCTTGCTGCTTACATCAAATCCTCTTTACTTCCCCTGAATTTCAAATTTTGTCTTGTGTCTTTAAAAACATAATAAAATAAATTTAAGGGAGGAAAATGGAAAACATCAGTAAAATAGGAATGTTTGCTTCCTGCAATTCAGTGCAGAAAAGCATTTTTTCTTCCTTTTTCTGGCTGAAATACCCCATATACTTTTGGCTTTAGTTACCAAGCTTAGTCCAACATCCATTTGTTACTGTGCAGTGAATCTCTATGTGATACTAACTAGACAAGGCAGCTCTTTTTTAAATAGACCTTTCCAATCTGTCGCTTTATTCTTTGGCACCAGGATTTTCACTTTCCTGAGATGAACTCCGCTGCTGGCCATCAAGCTGATGGAGTGGAAGAATTGCAGAACAAACTGCTGCCATCAGCTAATTCACCTGAACAGAGCTGTGTGTGAGACCTACCTTGTCCTGTGAGAGTCCTGTCAGTTGTAGCAGCTGAACAAATATTTTCAAGGTGGCAAGTGAGCCAATTACCTGAAAGAGCCCAAACAGTTTATGCAAATACCTGTGCTGTTCTTAGTCACACAAATTTGCTGGAACTTGCTTCACATCTTCTTTCCTGTTAAGCAATTCTTTCAAGGTGCTCTGAATAATTTCCTAAGTCTACACATGTGAAGAGCCTGAAAAAGTATCCTCAGTTTCTCAGGATCAGTCTTCTGCTGCTTCCTGGTAAGAATCCCAAGTAGGTTTTTCATTAGGAAGCAATCAGGGAATTAATTAGCATTTAGTTTCAAGGTTGACTTTGTTGTAAAATCATAGAAAACCCTGCAGCATTTTGTTTGTTACACTGGTTACAGCTGCCAAGATGCATTTCTCCATCACAAAACGCAGTGTGATCACTAACATGGCACCACTAAGTGATGCCTTTGTTTATTACATATTGCTCAGTACCTTGCTTCTAGAGAAGCATGCCACATTAAGAAAGGAAAGAAAAGGTGAAGGAGACAAAATAAGGGGTAAAGGAATCCTATCAAAAGAGCAAGTATATCAAGAGCTGTGTCTTGACCTTGTGTGCACAAAACATGAAGCTCACTCACCTGCACAGCTCTGTAGCTGGGAACAGAAGCTCAAGGACTTCAAGTACATGTCAGGAATAGAGTCAGAGCAGCCCTCTGGAGCCAAGGTCTCTGTAAAGCTGTGTCTGTGTCTCTCCAATGACTTTATAAAGAAAAAAATAATGGTTATTATCAAGATTTAGGCCTCATTGTTCATGGGTACCCAGGGATTAGGATGACACTGTGGCATGGGTATTCAGACCCTTTTATTGCCTCTGTCCCCTTCAGCATAATGTGAGAGAACGGGAAGCTGCGAAAAGAGCTGGCTAGTCTTCTTTCCTCCTCACCCCACTTGCATGTATTTAGTGGTACAGATTAAACTTGGCAGTCTGACCAGCAGCATTTAATGCATGAATTGAGAAACAAGAAGTACTGAATATATTACTCTCTTAAGAGATGTGACATAGTTGCCATCTGCTTTCATTACCTACTGGTTTAATTGTCTGGCAGGGTGAGAGCTTAATTTTTCTTCATAGAAAGTAGCATTTCATGCTATCAGTTTATTTCTGCTCTCTCATGCAATGCCTTAGTATGAAATGTAAAGTACAAAATGCAAGAAAATAAAAAAACTACTTTGGAGTAGAATATTACAGATTGATTGCTCTTTTGTTTGATGGAGATGTCTGTTCATGTCCAAGCTAGTGCTGAAAAATAAATGAAATTTAAGAAAAGACAAGAGAAGTCTGCTAAAACCATGTTTCTTACAGAAAGCTATAACTATGGGTCTCAAGTGGCTCTGAGGGCATAATTTTTGGGAAGTTGCAGGCTTTTCACATATCAAGTGCAGTCACTCATCATGGTGAATATTTGTACAAATGGCTTGACCAGCAGGGGAACTCTCGTAGTAAACAATTATCTGCCTCCTAGGGCAGTAATGAATACCTAAAATTAGCAGGATAATGTTCAGCAGTTTTGAGATGCTGGCTCTGAAGTAGATACTAAAATTGAAATCTTATTTCACAGTTTTGAGGATGAAAAAAATCTAAGTTTGAAAAAGAACCAGTTGGTTTTTGTTTTAACTGGCACCTTGAATGATAAGGTTGTGTGAACTACACTTCAGCTAGCTTGGTTATGCAAAGATTCCTCAGCCTGTTTTACTGCAGTAAATTAATAGGTGTTTAATCATCCTGTGAATTGAGATCATTATTTTAGTGTAGTCATAACTTAAAAGGAAAATGTTAATCACTGAGATTGGATTATGCAGTGACCTTTTAAATCTATGGTCATTTGCAGCTATTAGACTTGTTTCAAAGTAGGAGTCAGAGAACACTTTTAGTTCTGGACCTTTTGGAAATAGTTGGAATGTTTCTGTCCAAAAAACAACTTCTTTTCCACAAAAAAAGCTAATTTCTAGTTACTGATTTTTAATTCTTTGCATAATCCAAACCATGAACACATATGATGTTCTCCAGTGTCTTGGTGTCCTGAAAAAACAGCAGTTTTCAGCTTTTGTATAAAAAACTCATAAACTTCCTTTTCTTTCTTCTTGATTAAAAGGATTTGGTGCTTTTCTTGGGTATTTACATTAAATCTGAAAGTGGAAACAAGAAACTCAAGTTCTTTTGGGCAGATCTTTCTCCCCAGTAGGACTGCAGCTGCTTATGAGTTGTAGTTCAGTGGCTGTGCTGGTACTGGTCACCCAGAAGGGATTTCTGCGGGGAAAACACCAGCAGACAAAGAGGAGTTTCTGTGCAGAGCAGAGGGTGGAGGCCCAGGAGGTGAGGAGTCCTTGCTCTGCCGCAGAGGCTGAGTGGGGTCCATGGGCACTCAGTCACTCCTGCTCCAGTCTGGCTTTCACAGGGACCTCGGCTTGAGG
Source organism: Rhabdornis inornatus (assembly GCA_013397075.1). Lineage (NCBI taxonomy): Eukaryota > Metazoa > Chordata > Aves > Passeriformes > Rhabdornithidae > Rhabdornis > Rhabdornis inornatus. Next base: position 142,939 of record VWZS01003386.1, read on the forward strand.
TCACTGGAGAGACCAGAATACGTGAAGTTAAATGCAGCAGGGCTTCTAGGTGCAGTGGAGCCAGATGTGTGTTTGTAATTTTGAACTCTAAAATAGAAACAATAATCCTGCTGGTTTAGTTTCTAATCTTTTTGCAGTAGTAACTATGCATTTGCTAGATATCTGATCTCTGCGTGGCACACTGGGGCCTCCCACTCAGCTGAGGCTGCTAAGCTCTGTAGATTACAAATAGCTGTTAAAAATGCACATGCATCTTCAGTGCTAGTTTTGTAGCTTTTAATTGACCCAAGTGATTATCTAAGCCACAGAGTGAGAGCACCACATCAGCTGTTCCAGTGCAGGGCTTAGACTCATCTTCTTAAAAGCCTTTTTATGAATCATAACTCTCTCTGTCCTTGAATAACTTAAAATCTAACAGCATTGCAAATCTTAAGATCAACAGTCCAAACCTTTTAATGATGGTTGGTTTTGACGCACATCTGAAGAGGCAGGTACCATTACTCATCCTCACTTGGATGATATCCCTAGGTCCCTTTTGTAACATCCTCTAGTCCTGTGACCAGCTCCTGACCTGGTTCTGTAAACAGGCAGGTTTCTGTTGTTGATTGTTAAATCTAACACACAAGTAAGTCAAGTAGAATGTGTACTCAGAGATGACATTTCAAAGGTGAAGCCTATGAGGATTAGCTCAGAAGTGAATTTATTTTTCCAAAACTTCTTACACCAAAACCTATTTCCAGTGGACAACATCATGGTAATTTAGTGCCATCCTGGTAATTTAGTCCCTTTCCTAACTGCAATCACTAATTGGGAATTCTCTTAGCAAATGTTTTTGCTTGCAAGGATTTCTCCTCATCATCCCTATTGCCAGCATATCATCTGTGTACAAAATCTACCTTAGTTTCACTGAGAGTCTGTAACGTTCCATTTTAGGGTATTAGCTATTACATCAATATATCCATGTTGGTCTTTTGTGTTGTCTGTATTCTCGGGCTCTCTAGTCCTCATAAACCCATATCCTGGCAGAGTAGCAGCATTTTCTTAACAGAGATTTCAGTCTTACCTGCATGTGGCTTTGTTTCGGGGATTATATCTGGTTTGGGGATGAGGCTGCTGTTATTCCAGCTGTGCCATTACACAGAGCAGTGTAGATGCTCCTGATGGCAATTTCTGTTCCACACTGAATTTCAGGAGACGCAGGCCAGTCTGTGGCCACAAACAGTATCGGTTTATGCTTATTTTACTATTTCGTCCACTAACAAGAGCATGAACCCTGACTAGTCTGTGGTGTGGCACATAAATTTTTCAGGTCAGTCTTAGGTGTGTTCAAATTAAAACCATTATTCTCCTCCCAGTTTGCATGTGTAAATGGGGTTAGGTCAAAACAACAAAAGCTCTATGTTCTTTATTACAACTGGACTGGTCATTTTGAAATGCAGGTTTGCTCTTCCCTGTGTCATCCTTGGAACAATCCCTGTAAATAGGTTAGTTCTACCTTGTTAGCATCAAACCCCTCTGTGTCTCAGGTATGAAGTGCAGGACAAGAAATTGTTATCTAATTGCAGAGAACATTTTGTAAGTTATGTTTCTCCTCTGTACTTAAACAGGTTTTTGTCTAGAGCTTATTAAAGAGAAAATGATGTTCTAGAGAAAAAAAGGTATCCTGCTTCTCCCTGAGCCAAAATAAGTCTTCAGCTCTTTAAACCTCTTATCCTCAGGAATTTCTTCTGGGTAGTGCAGTAATTTTTCCCTTGTAAGGCAAGTTCATAAGGAACCCTGAACCCTGGGTGTCTTCTGAGAGAGAGAATAAATGGCATCTGAGGAGTGGGGTACGGGGGAAGCATTTCAAAAGTGTCAGTGCTAAAAATTACTAGCATGCATGTTAGCCTTCCTATTGTCTTTGATTTTGAGCCTTTTTCCCTGAATGATTGCTACTATAGACTTTCACCTAATACTGAAACAGTAGAAAAACCTCAACATTTCCACCTGTGTCTTCAGTTTTGAACTGATTCGTAGCCTATAGACTTCAGATTCCTAAAGGTCACTGGCCTACTGTCCATCTACCAGAAGACATAAACCTATTTGTTGTAGGTCTCAGTCATCCCATTGTGAGAAGAGGGGAAAAACCTTGGCCTCTTACTCCCATGACTAGCATGAGACCATGCTTGGGAGCTTCTAATTCCAAGTATATGCTTTGCTTCCTTGCTCTGATGCTGAAGGGGTTTTCTCGGTGGTAAGGCTGATAGGTGTTGGCAGTGAATCTCAGTTCTTCTAGTGATGAGCAGATAGGCTCCAGGCAGATCTAACTGGTGTCCCTTGCCTTGGTACTGCCCTTCTTTGAGGCAGCCAGCAGCTGTACCCAGCCCTGATTCATCAAGGAGATCAGGCTTTCTCCCATGTGCTGTTTGGGCCACCTGTAGTCTCTGCTCTTTGCTGTCTGTTTGGAGTGTTCCAGTGGCTTGCCTAGGGAGTGCAGTAAATGTGTGGGAGAAAGGAGGGAGCAAGAATCAAGCCATTAATTAAAGGCTGCCTAGTCTGAGTAAGCCAGTGGTTAAAGCACAGTTGCCATGGCATCACTGCCCCTGGATGCTCCAGCCTGAGTCATGCTCCTCATGCTCCCCTCTGCAGTGCTGGGGTGCCTGGCTGTCCCTGTGCAGGGAGGGTGACACTGCTCCCCAATGGCTTTGGTGACTCACACATCACAGGGCAGGAAGCATTACTGCATCCCCAAGGAGCTCCACTGGAAAACAAGTGCATGGCTAGCAGATAAATCTTCATTGACAGGTTAGTGCATTAGGCTCTGTAGGAACTCCTACAAAGAATATCAAGGGGACATCTGTTTTTAATATTTTGTTGGGTGGATGAGAAAAAAGCATCTAATGTATCTGTACTTCAGTTTCCACCTCTGTAGTGTGTGAAGGGTGTGTGCAGTAGTCTCTGTTTGAGTACTTTTTATGTTTACACCAAAAGTGCATGGCAATATGCAGCAAACTGTGATTTATTAATAATTTGAAGATGGTCCAAAAACTGAAATATCACCTGTACCAGTTACAGGGCAAGTGCCATTGATAGCCACCCCTTCTATTTACCCTCGTGGTATCTAAAGCCTTTTGGAGGCAATTTTTTCTTTAATTCAGGCAGCTTTATCCAGGGGAAGGAGATGCAAAGGGTTGTCCAGAGGGCTGATTAGCTTGGCATGGTTTAAACATTTTCAAGTAAATTAGCCTGCCGAGATTTCTTTGTCAGGTTCCAAGCAGAGCAAATGATTGGGCTCAATGTGAACATCCGGAAAAGGATGTAGAATGTTGGTGCCAATGCTTTTTTAGTATCTTTGGCAGATCTTGTGTGCAAAACTGCTCATGCGTCCAGAGGCAAACTTAATCACCAACTCTGAGCTGATTCTCTCCACCTATCTGAGCTGATGGAGACATCAGGCTTTTCACTTCCTCTGTAGCAGGTGACTTTTACCTTCAGCACATGGAAATATCTTCATATGTCACACCTAATTCATTCCTGCCATTGCATCACTTACTCTCTGGAGCACAGTTCTTGTGTCAACATTTTTCTTTTATTCTATATGATGTAAGTATTTGGCCTGATTAAATTATAGGCTGGGTACTGGCATGCAATGTAAGAATATCAGATACACAAGAGGTCAGACTAGGTGGCTCCAATAGTCCCTCTCATAGAAAGATGAGACCAAATGGAATCATTAAAAAGCACCAAGTAATTTCAAAGCAGCAGGCACTGACAGCAACTCACAGGCAAAGCTGTGACCTGCATCACCAGGTGATTTAAGTGCCCACCTGGCCTTTGACTTGGCTGACACTGCTGTGAGTGGCACAGCTGGATGCTGCAGTGACTGTGTGCACCGGTGGACAAATAGCAAGCAAAACCTTGTGCAAGTCTCCTCCTGAACACCCGGATCTCCTTGGATATTCTTGCAGTGATTCATTCTGACTCCAAGCTATCCAGACAGCCCAGTGAGTCCTTCCCAGGAGCAGCCTGAGATGCCTCAGCCAGTGTCTCTGGGGATTGCTGCCCTTCCAGCACTGGCAGTGTGCAGGTTGGAGTCTCTGCTGACTTCTCAGTATGCAGGATCATGCTGCCTCTCCTTGGAAACAGTGTTTTCCGTTGTGCAAATATTAAAAGTAACTTGTTATGACTTGTTCATTTAAGTACGGAGTCAGTTTGAAAGCTTCAGAAGAGCGAAGGGAAATAATATTTTTAATTGGATTTTTTCATTGATACAGAAATAGAATAGGAAATATCTAGAAAATATTAAGTACAGCTGTCTCATTTTAATGAAAAATGTAAATGAAATGAAAGCAAATGCATTTTTATTTAAATGTCATCACATATCTTTGTTTAAACCTTCAGTCTTTCTCATCATGGAAATGATCTTTCAAATCCCATGAATCTCTAGTGCTGGAAGGGACCCCAGCTCTTGGCAGGTGGCATAACCACTTATGCTTCTGCTGGCTGGGTTTGTCACAGCTGCTGAGCGCTTCTGGCCACTCATGACAATCAAACTTCCATTTCCCTTCTGTCAGGCACTCTAGTTTTTTCCACAAATGCATATGAGACTAGTACTCTGCAAAAAAGGAGGGCGACTTAAATGTGAGGTAACCAAGCCCAGGTTCAGTAAAAGCGCTCTTGACTTTATTCCAGGCTCAAAAGAGATGCCAGAAACTCCCCTGTGGTGCATTTGAGATGTCACAGTAGTTCACCTGGATCAACCAGCACATTTGGAGTGTGAAGCAGAGAGAGCTTAACTAGAGCTTTCATCAGCAGCCACAGAGCAATTGATTCTGCAGAACAAAATTTTAAGGAGAGTGTTTTGGGGGCTTATTCTTATTTTCAAGTGAGTTAACACATTAATGGCACTTTTTTTTTCCTTTTTTTTTTTTTTTTTCCCTCAAGGAGCCTAAAAGCATGCAGGAAAATATACAGGGATGCAATAGAGTGACTGTGCTGCCTGGAGTTGCCCATCAGCCAAAGGGTGGGGGAGCCTCCGTAGCAACTCCTGCCAATGGCTCTGTTGTTCCTGCTCCTGAATGCAGCATCCTGTGAACTGTTATAACACAAAACCACATTAGATCTCTCAGCAATCTGGTTCATGTGGGTGATGAACACCAGTGTGTGCAGGGTGCCAACACTGCTGAGTACAAATTAACCATGAATGCCAATGCCCTGGTTCACCAGACACTGGGCACAGTGACCTCTTTCTCCACCATCATCTGAAAGCTTTTAAAGCCCAATTAGATGAATGGTGAGTACACAACATTTTCATGGACAAGTGGCAGTATTAAAGCAAGATACTCAGGCCTGGGGAATTCTTTAGTGTTCACCAACACAGATTGAGATCTAAGCAGCTTTTAGGTGACCTGCATCTGTGGTGACAGTTGGGAAACAAACAATTCTGCAACTAGGAAATGTTACAGAATCATAGACTCACTAGGTTGGAAGAGACCTGTAAGATCACTGAGTCCAACCCATGCCCTAACATCTCAACTCAACCATGGCACTCAGTGCCACGAACATCTTTTTTTAAACACATCCGGGGGTGGTGACTCCACCACTTCTCCAGGCAGACAATTCCAGTACTTTATAAATCTTTCCATAAAAAACTTTTTCCTAAACCTAAATTTCCCTTGTTGCTTCCAGATTCTCTTCAATTTATTATCAATGCAGTCATTATCAGGAAGGATTGACTGAGAAACAATACATGCAATTGCTTTATTTGACTGCCTTGTTTTCTCCTCCCTTGCTCATTGAATGAGTCTACCTAATGTCAGACTCAATAAAGTCAGGCAGCTGGCTGTAAGGGACAAACAGACCCTCATTAGGGAGGCCCCTTGTGCTGCTTTTGTTTGTGCTCATCTGCTTTATGGGAATTGAGGAGAAATGCATGAATATTTAAAGCATTTTGCTGTGGCTGGGAACCAGCTGAACACAGTTTTTTGCTGATGTTTTGCCCCTCTGCCACCTTCTCCAAAAGGAAGCCTCAAAGGCATTTGACCACTCTGCTCCATTCAGACAGAAATACATTTGCTAGGCTGAAACAGATCGTTGTGTTTAACGTGCAAATGCTGTCCTCTGTTAAAATATCCAAAATGTTGATGTGAGAATGCATGGTTTCATGGTTCCTGTCCAACAGTCCCATCCCCAGAAGAGCACTTGGCCTGTGGTTCCTCTCCTTGAGCTGCATTTGGGTGCCAGCCTGCTGCAGGTTTGGCAGAAGCTTGTGCTAGGCAGAGAGCACAGAGCTCCTGGCTGTGGCAAGAGAAACACACCAGCCAACAGATCAGAGCTCCTGCAGCAGGGCATAAGATTTAGTCAGCTTGCACCCCATTCTTTGATGTTGTATTAAAACTCCCCAGAGTCTCTGTTTCATTCAAAATTATGATTTCACTTTTGGGTAGATGCATCAAAAGAGCACAAGCAGGGGACCTTTGGCATGGCAGCAGCGGGAGGATGGATGGACAGTGGGAAATACAGCTTCCTGCAGTTCAGGCTGTCACTCCTTATCATATTCAGAGGGAAAATGACCTGGCATTCCTTGTAGAATATGAAGCACCGGGGTTTGCACTGTTGTTGCTCAGGCTAGGGAGAGGATTAAACTGATTGGAACAGGAAAGATATGAAGATGCATGCTCAGAGACAAAGAATAGTGTTACAAATAACTATGTAGATATTGTCTTTAGCTACTATTAGCTTTTGTAAATTATTTTGATATAGTACAGTTTGTAACCTTTTTTGATATAGTATAATTTGTGAGCTTTTTATAGTTAATATCCTAATCCCTGTATAGATTGTATATCTTAGTGTGATAATTATATAATATAGTTTAGGCTTTCACAAAATATTAAAATAGAGACTATATACTGCGTATTATAACATTAACTTTTGCAGAAGTAATTCTAGTTGTAAAATAATAATTAATACTTTTATTTTTGTAACTGACTGACAATAGTGAAATAGCTAATGTTGATTGAAAGTACTTGTAAAAATAGCTAGAACGTCTGTATGATAAGATAACATTGAAAAGAACCAGACAAATAACACCAAAAGCACAAGGAAGAATCTACCACTGACCCTTTGGCTATCAATAACTGTCAAACCACAGACCAGGGGGCCTCGTGAAGAAACAAATACAAGACTCAAAATCACATCTACATTGTGGCACATACTCTAAGAAGATGAGGCCAAGGGTTGAACTAAGATAAAGAATTCTCAAAACATGTAAACTCAAAGGAATGCTTGAATATGTATCACATTCATTAATATGCATTTGACCAATGCAATGAGAAAGTATATGAGAAGAGTTGTTATAGTTAATAGGGTGCTCTTGGCAGTTTGACAAAGCACCTCAGCACTGGATTTTGTCCCTTTTATCCATTATTAAACTTCTAAAAATTTTAAACAGTGAACTTTGTTTCTTATAATAGTATCAATCCTCTCTTTGTAAAGTCATTATTTTTCAACTGTATATGAAACTTCCATTCTGAAAAAAGTGAGTGCAAGGGAAGCTGATTCCTAAAATAAAGCTGCAGAGTGATAAGGTGGGATACAGTATCTATGTTCTTTGGCATATACTGCATTTATATTCAAAATCCCAAGGGAATTGAACACAAACTCTGTGATGAAAGGGATGCAGGACCAAAACTGGTCTTTTTGTAAAAGCTATGAATTATGTAGAAATAAAACTCTATCTGGGAGATAGGAAATGGAGTGCACGACCTCATGAGCTTCTCTGCAGCTGTATTCCCTGATTCCCTTCTGATTGGGGATCTGGGAACTGTGCTGCATAGTTCCCATGAGCACTCCTCTGATTCAGGCTCTGCAAATCCCAGCAGAACCACATACTGGGACACAGATACCTCTTCTTCTTTCAGCATGAGAATTCCTCATTTTCTTGAAGAGTCTGATCCACTGATTTACACTGAGATGAAAAGAAGGACACTGTGAGATTTCACAGTTAAAGCACTGACATAAGTAAAGTCAGTCTTAAAATAGGTAGAGGATGTTTTGTTTCTCTGTGGGTTACCTGTGAAGTTCTCTGGGATCGTGGAGAGCAAATTGTCTGCAGGGAGATGACATTTCCTTCTCAATTGTCCTTATTCACTGTGCAGTTATGTGTACTTGGCAGTTCTTTTATAATGCAGCACAGGTTCTAAGGGCCACGTTAACCATGTCATTAACTCAGTCCATGCCTTTAGGCACTCTGCAATGCACTTGTGCCCCTTGAACCTTGAACCTTGGAGTTGGGGATAATGTGAAAGAAATTGGTGTCAAATTCTAATGAGGCACCATATGGAAATTGCTGAGGCACTCTGGAGAACACATCTCTCCACCTGGGAAGGGGAAATCCAGGAGAGTGAAAGCTGCAAGAGCCACAGTGGAAAGAGCCATTTAATGTGATATCAGAGCACCAAGGGGGGCTGGATTCAAGTCACAAACCCATGAAAAATTGCAAAACCCAAATCCTTTGTGGAGGTTTATTTAGAAAAACCACAATGCTGGGGAGTCACTGTTACATAGCGTGGTAATTCTCTTCCTCTTGAGTAATATGCACCACACTGTGCGCATGCAATTCCTTTTGTTCCAGAGATAACATCGTCACATACATTTACACATATGGTCCTCAGTGCACGCTACACTTCACAGGGATGTTGGGACACGCACAAAGTTGAGCTTTTCCATGAAAAAACTGTATAAAAAATACAAACCAAACTGAAGCAGTCAACACGAGAAGCAATGTGCAAAAATAGATAGTTACTCCTGAATGTTTGCTTAAGAAAAAAGGACTCTTCTGTCCCCGTTCCCCATTCAGCATTGACATTGCCAGATGTTGTCTGAAAGTAGGATATGAAATAACCCGTCACATCCTGCCCCCCTTATGTCAGTTGCAGAGATTTTTAACCAGCTAAATAATCCTGTATTAGTATGAAAATCTGCCTCCAAGTATCACCATTGTGTGCTGTTGTTGCATCCAACAGATCTTTATATTGTTGCAATGTGTGACCTGTGACACTGGAGGCTGGTGACAACCAAGGCCTTGTATGGAGCACACAGAAGAGGCAGGATAAAGAAATCCCTGGTCACTGAGCCCCCTGGCAGGGGCTGGCAGCAGCTGCCTGGAGAAACAGCCAGGGACTGGGAGCCATCCTCACACATGCGGGAAGGAGCCAGACTCCCAGGTGCTGGCCACGGGGAGCAGAGCTCTGCCCTGTCTGCTGGCCCATGGTGGGGCTGGTGTTTGAGATGATCCCTCCAGGGCAAGGCTCCTCCCTGCAGAGAAACCTGGCTGTGCAAAGGGCATGGCAGATGGAGGGATGGAGAGCTCACAGGGCTGTCCCCAGCCAGGTAACCTCATCCATGGTGCACTCTGGGGCTGCTAAACATGCATGGAGCCACTGACTGTAACCAGTGTGTGGCTCTGAGCAAAGCTAGACAGGACATGCTGCAGACACCATGAAGCAGTCAGACCAACCCACCCTTGTGAAACTGCTGCATGCAAATACCAACACTGGCAATGGCAATTAAGACTAGAAATGGATTGCACTTGATTCCCTTAAACACAGATACGTACCACTCTTAAAGAAAAAATAACCATTAAAAAATCTTCAAAGGATTGATTGATAATTGGGATTCCCTTGGTTGGATCAAAGGAAAAGAACAAGAAATTAGGGGCAGTGTGATTCCTATCACTGAAGGTTATCAGTAACATAATCTTTAGGCTTAGTGGATGAGGATTCCTCCCACCCATGAAATTTCATGGTGCAAAGCCCAGTACTCCCCTTGTAATCCAAATGCTTTTTAAGGATTCTATTTAAGCCTATGCAGAGTTATGACTGTATTACAGAACTTGTAATTTTTTTTTTAATGAGTTATCAAAGTTTTTCACAGCAAATCCTGCATGGATCCAGGGAAAACCTTAGCAAGACTCCCCTGTGTGATTTGTTTCTTGCTTGCAAAGCAAAGCTTTTAGTTTATTCTGAGGAAGGGAAGAAGTGGAAATTGTAGACTGGGAGCTCTCAGGGAAGTAAATTGTGGCTACTGCACTTTATATCCCAGCTCAGCAGACCACTTTAGCCAAGTATTTTAAGTGGGATTTCAGTGAGTGTTACTCACTTTGGACCCCACTACAAAGACAGTATCCAACAGGAAGAGGCTTGGACCTACTCATTTCCATTATAGAAGGCACGGAGGGAGGGTTCATCCTGTTAGCTGCACCCCAGCAAGATGAAAACATCTCAGGGAAGTGTGCCAAGCATCGACCCACAGCTCTGGGGCTCCCCAGCTCTCTAACCCCTGGATGCCCAGCTGCACAGTGCCCACAGTGGTCCCTGCTGCCTCAGGAGCATCCTGCAGTGACTGTGGTGTCCAGCACTGCCCCAAGCAAGCAGCGCTTTATCCCTGCTCTCAGAGAGGCTGGTGTGCCCCAGGTAACAGCACTGGCAGGAGCATTCCTGCAGCTTTCTGAAAGCTTGGGGATGTGACATACCCGACCTGAGCGCCCCTTCACTCTCACAGCATGCACATGTGTAACCAAAACGAACCTCTTGCTGTCAGTCAGCTGTTGGCAGTGATACAACTGTGGTAGAGGGTCGTTTTAGATGGTAAAATACACAAAATTAAACATGAGACTGAATTCTGATTCTGAATTCTGAATTCATCAACCAAAATGTTGATGCTGTTGAGCATTGGGGTTAGCTGCTGCTTTGTGAGTGTTTTCCACTGGGTTAAGATAATATCCAGCATGTAAGTTAAGGCCATGATTTAGCAAAGCATTTGTGCTTGTGCTTAAATCTGCCCTTATTCAGATAGACACTGCACGAATATCCACGTGCCTTGTGATACAGGGACAAACCTCAACTGCAGCATATAAATGTCAGTTATGTAGCTGTCAAAACTACCCCTTTAATGTCTTTTCCTGGTAGCACAGTGGCTCTCCTGGATTAAGTATTTAATTAAACTTCATCTAAAAGGTCCTGAGAACAGTCCTATAATGCTAACAAATATACATAAATACCAGAACTAAAAAAAGTCAAACTCATGGCTCAAAGCAAAACAAATATTGCTCAGAATACTTGTTCAGGTTAAGATCACTAGCTGTAAACTGTGCACTCTAGTAGCAAACAAAAACTTGTTGGCCTAGAAAAAAACCCCAAAACATTCAATGTCTATAGGATTGGCAGCACTAATATTACTTTACAATGTGGAGTAAGAATGAAAAACATCAGTGTAACATTGCAAAATAATCCACCTAACCTAAGCTTATGTAAACAAGTACGCTTTGACAATGTTTATACGTCTAGGCGTGATCCTGCACTGGGAGCTGGACTGGTGGAGACACAACAAGGGTGACAGGAGCCATTCCAAGGTGGTTCCAGCTGTCCAGATCCCACTGCAGGAGAGAGGCTCAGGGCTGTGAACCTGCAAACCTGTACTGGCATCACTAGTTCTACTCCTGAGAGCAGTCCACTGCAGGATTCAGTTAAGCAGGACTATACATGTAAGTAAGGATTATTCACAAACATAAGGCATTGCAGAACTTGGCCCTAAAATTCCTATTTTCAGCAGACAATCCCTTATCCATATACAAGGTCATATTTTTATATATCAGAAAGTGTCTAAAATAAGGGTCACAGTCACTATATGCTATGCTCAGTAACACAGTTAAGATGCTGCATATTGGCTTCAGATACTGCAAACCATTTTCTTCATTAAAATCAAACCAACTATGAACCTTTCTCATAAGAATTAAATTAACTGTGAAAATTGAAAATGAACAGGCTCTGTTTTCAAGGTTAAAAGGAAACATTAACAGAAATCAGCAACTCCCATTGTAATAGTTTTCCAGTGCCTTTCCTTCTGAGCAGTGAGCACTCTGAGGCTGCAGTTGGTGGTGGCTCCAGTCTTGCCTGGTGTCCTCGATGCTGTGGCTACTGCCGCTCCCCTTCCACCCGCTTCTTCCGAACTGCACCAGCAACACAAGGACAGAGAGAGTCATTGCTGCCTTCCTGACATCTCCAGGGCTGTTCTCACACACACCCCCTCCCCAGTAACAGGAGACCAGCACAGAAGGGAGGAGCTCCTCAGAAATGCTCAGAAGAATTATGCCCACAAATACCATAATTAATAATCATAATGCCCAACAAAACAATTGTACCTAAATGGCATTTTTTTGTATCACAGACTGTAGAATTTCACCAAGTGTTCATATCAATACATTTTCCACAAAAATCACATTCTGAGCTAAAGGTTTTAGATGATAAAGAAATACCACTTCCTGCACTTCCTTCCAGTGATTCCATTAAGATTTTTATTACAATTTTATTGTTCTTTTAAAAGCCACTGTGTTCCAGCTAAATTGATACTGGTCTGCTCTAGTCTGCATTGCAGTGCTCTGGATTACTTAAGCTTTAGGCATCAAAAATTAATAACTCCTGTAATTGCACAGTGTATACTATAGATAAGCAATAATCATATTCTTTTAGAAAACAATCTGAAGTAATCTTAAGTACCAATATCAGTGAATATTGGCAAAAAATATAATATTGGACCTTCAGTTCCTGTTTAAACTTCACACGGTCTGACTGCCTCAACCATTTGATAGTCAGTACATTAACTCTGGTTTTTCACTGGAAAACACATAGGTTGAAGTTGCCATTTAGCAAAGCAGAGCGGTAAACCTTGTGTTATGGGCAGGATTATTCTGACAAGCAGTCCCATGTGAATTTTTACCATTTTACCAAGTTTTTGCATTTAAGATACATTATACCTGGTATAGAACAGGTATAGATGCACTCCACATTCTAATAAAATTGAGTCTTTTCTAGCCAGATAAGATTTGTGAGGTTCTCCTGCTTGTGGGATACAAAATTCAGTGCTATGTCAAAGTGTCATGTCCTGTTTCTGATATTGAATGGCTGAAGCACAGAACAAAGCAGTAGAACTTGATGAATGAATGCTTTTCACCACAGAAAGTCAATAAAAACAATATACTGTTAAACATCCCATTACTTTAATAAGAGGAAGTTTTTCATCCTGCCTTCTTGGCAAACACACTGCATTATTCCAAAGCCTGCAGTGTAGCATCAGTCATTTCTGTCTGCTTTCAGTGTTTTGTCCTTTCATTTATTTTATTTTATTGAATTCCTTTAGGAATTCTGTCCTACAAAATCTTGAACAAAACCAGACAACACAAATATAGGAAAGGGAAGATTAGGACATAAGTCTAATGGCAAGTGGTAAAATAATGGGAAAAAAGGGTTTTTCTCTCTTTGTAGATGGGATATTTCAAATACCCTTCTGGGACACTGATAGTTTTAGGAAAAATAGTATATAGCTGGAATGCTTAGGTATTGCTAAAAATTAAAATTTCAAAACCCCAAAAGTATGTATGAAAGAAAAAGGTTTTAGCTCAACTTTTATCTTAGTTCCCACGGAGATAAACCCAAGCTGAAACCCACAAAGACATCATGGTACCCACTCTGAAGCAGAACTGATTAAAAATACAAATTTTCATTTTTTTCCCTCCTCACTCTAAACTTCTGCCCAGTTATCTCCTTCATATTCTGTGTACTGAGCCCACAAGGCAGAGCATGTCACACTCAGGTGACACTTGCAGGGTTTTATTGTCTTTGCCTTTGGTCACACAGGCAGGAGGGTCTGGTTTGCTCCCTTGGCTGGGCAGGCCTGCTCCACCATGGGCTGGACAACAGAGTCAGGACTTCTGTGTCCTCTGAAAAAACAGGATGGGTTTGACTCCTCATTTACTGACCAGAACCACTGATAGAGCAGTGAGAAATTTAGGACCATGGTAAAAGCTAAAATAACTCCTCTTCCCAGAAGGAGCAGGAGAAAATCAGTGGCTCCTGATCACAGTAAGATCTTTGCAGTTTTCTACTCTAGAGCCTGGGGAGCTTTGCATCTCCTCTCACATAGAACACTGTATTCAAAATTCCATCAGAATGTACAGACAGGGAGAGCAGTGCCTGGGAAGGTCAGGGCCTGGCTCACAAAGAAATCATGAGTAAATGTAGTGGCATCTTACCCAGATCATTGTTTTTAGTGATAGCTGCTGCTACCCTGGTTCTTGGACCTTGTTTTGTGAACTGGTATCCAAACTTGAGAATCCTGGAGTTCTCCTCCAGCATCTTGGCAATCTCCATCTCTACAGCTGTCCCAAGCTGCTGCCTCTGTGAAGTGTCCCCAGAAGAAAAGGAAACATTCGTTTTCATATGAGAGAGAAGTAAGTGGCTGCGTTTAAGTACTGGGCTGCAAACTACAAAGAGAATCCCATCCCTGGAGATTTGCCCTGGGTTTTGTACTTGGCTTTGAGTAGTTTTATTGAGAAGTTTTCCACTCTTTGGTTGCACTGACTGGGGACATGAGCTGCAGAATGGCTGAGCCACAGAGGCTGCCTTGACTCTGCCAGAGTCCCCTAGTAGAACCCTCTGGGAATCCATAGAAAAGAGAAACAAAAGTGAACTTCCCCAATGGTCTCTCTTTACCTGGTTGTCAATTTTAATCTCTGTTAGGGATTCATTCTTTTTCAGTGCATCAATCAGTGCCAAAATTCCTGTCCCAGTGATGAAGTTGGATTCTACGTTCAGACTCTTCAGTGTTTTGTTCACTTTCAACATATCTGCAAATGCCTGAAGGGTCAAAAAGAGGGAACATGAGATAACATCTTTAAAGTTTCAGGGAATAACAGGGAATCTGCAAAACATAGCTTAGTACCAACAAGAAATAAAACATAAATATGCTTAGAAGAACGGAGAGGTAGATCAGAAGAGATTATATTTCTATTTTGCATAGCCATAGGGAATTCCTGCAAGGGAAAATAAAGAATGTATCCTAAAGCCGACATGGACCTATTTAAAATTTGTTGTGCTTTTTTTTCCCCAGTAATGTTAAAACTCACAATAGCTACGGGGTCATTGCTTCGCGTAGCTGCAAGGCTGAATGTCTTCACATGTGTGTTGGTTTCCAGAGCTTTTGCAAATTCTTTCAGTGTTGGAATAGGAATATTCTAGGGTGAGAAGACAAATGCAGTAATTAGGAAAGCCAGTCACACTGCTGATTTTAATTATTATGAAACTGATTGATGAACAGCCACAGTCTGTGCAAGTGAAACATCCCTGATGCTTTTAGGAGTATGTCAGAATGGACAGAACATGCTCTGTCCCCCAGAGCTGTGATGGCAGCACTGCTGGAACTGGGTCAGGCCAAGGCCAGCACGTGACCATTGCTGAGCTACTTTCCTATTCCTCTGCCAGTTGTTCAGTCCCCAAGTACCAGCTCCTCCTCCAGTTGCCTGTGTGGGCTAATTGAATTGGCCAGTGATGATTACATAGTACCCATGAGACATCTTCCTGGACAATCTGCTGAGAAACGCAGCCAAAGGGAGTCACCCCTTGGGCTTTTAATTGGAATTTAATTCAGTATCAGGAATTGATGACCTTGGAGCCTGTACAACAGTCTCCTTTCCCCACCCCTTCCCTGGGTGTCCTGCTTTTTCTGAACAGCAAAGAGAGACAAAATTTGAACATAAAAGGCACAGGCTTTGGAAATATTTGAATAAATCCTCCTATGACGACATGCATGGAACCACAGCATCTACCTTTATGTTGTTGAGATTGATTTCTGTGAGACTAGGATCATTTGCTTTTATCCTTTGTAAACTTGCTTCCACATTGGTCGGATTAGGTGGCTCCTCAAAGATGGGCTTGACCTTTTCACCTTTCACCACATCTGCAACACAAAATCTCATTAAATGTCAACTGAGGAACAGGCATCATCGCTCTAGCTCTTCCATTCCCATTTAGGTTTGCACTGCAGCAATCCAGGAAGAGTTTATGAGAACCACAAAACCTGCAAGCAGGAGTTTTATCCCTGTCATCCCTGCCATGCCCTTTGCACCCCCTGCGCTCCCAGAGCTGTCACTGCAGGCTGTGCTCACAGAGGCTGGGCAGCATTGTCATGGGCGAATTCCTCCTTTATACACAAAATCCCTGAACAATTAATTGGAGCCAAAGCAGCTTTGAAGACTATTGTTTGGGATGTGATACACTGCAAGGGCTGCTTTGTACCTTGTCTAATATCTGTAAAGAAAGGTGTGCTTAGAACTTGCCCATTATATTAGTGAGAAAATGTCCCTGTACCTATGAATAGACTATGCTACATAAAGCCACATGAGCAGGAGGCCCCTCAGTTTCCTCCTCTCAGCTGATACTATCAGCCTTACTATATACTCAATTAGCTCTTGTAAAATTGCAACATCTGCACTTTCTAAATAATAAAACTATCAAAGCATGAAAAGTAAGTCTGTCTGCCAGAATCAAGATTTATGAAATCTTTGAGTAGTCATGTTCCAAAGAACTATGGTATTTAGTGCTGGAAGCGATGAGCTATAAATATTCTCAGAGATGCAGAAAAATCATAGCTTAGAACACAATTAGTGCTTCTAATTCCCACGCATATAGTTGTGGAGATTAATTTATTAACCCTGACCACCCAAACCACTAGAAGCAAGAAAGGAATATGTTGCTGACCACAAGTATGTTTGAATCCTTTTAGTTTATGATGCAGACAGGGAGAGATTTTGAAAACTTGTGCTCAAGTCTCAGTGTACTACACATTGCTGTTCATTGCAATGGGTAAAAGGTCATGCCATATCATGAGCCAAAAGGAAACCACATCTTTTTTTAGAACTCATACTCATAGTAGAGATGGTCATAGACAAATCTTGAGCTGGTTTTCACTCTGCTCCCTTTGATGACAAACTTCTTTTTTTATTAATACCCTGAGAGACCTCATAACACTTCAGCCTTCCTAGGGAGCTGGGAATTGAAAACCATGTTTAGAGAATTCACCTTGGATGCAAAGATAGAAAGAAAACAAAAGCTAAGCATTGTTTGCACTTGTGGCAACACCCTGCCAGACTGGGAGCAGGGGAGACACAAGCACCCTGTCCTCAGGTTAGATATCACAATATACTCAGTCTAGAGTTAGGAGGAATTTTCATTTTCTACTTCTTGTTTCTTTAATCATGGTGCTGTTTTGCCACATTAATGAACAAATTTTTACTGAAGCATTTCACTTGGCTAAGGAACGGTGTTGCTTCTGGACCAAAGAATACAGTGATGTGACAGTGATTTTCTTTTTCATAGGTCTGTGATTGGAGCATAGTTTAGCTGACTCACATAGCTGACCTTTTGACTCAGTATAACAAAAATATTCTGAAATCTATGAGGATTAGTAATGCATGCAGTTGCCTGTTATGAGATAGATGGCAGCTCACACAGGGCCCCACTGGGGACGCTTGCAGAGCAGCTTTACCCTGAGAAAAATGAAGTGGCACGGTGACTTCTACTCTCCCACCTCCCCTTTAGCAATGGAAGATGGAAAGGAAAGCCCTTAGTAAAGATAACTGCTGTTCTCATGGCCTTAGAAGAATTAAACATTTTTTTAGTACTGTTTCCCTAGAAAACTGCATTCCACAGTTTTGTCTTAAAAAGTGAAGTTTAGACCGCTTGATATCCCAGGGCCTGGAGGTGACAAGCTCTGGGTCAAGGCTTGACAACCCTCAAGAAAAGCTTGGAATTCAGATGAACCCATTTCTTCCTCCATCCAGCCTCCTATGGGTTGCTGAGCAAAGATCTGATTCACCAAGGGTCTGTTTATTTAGCACAAACATTTCTGGATTTGTTTTTAGAAACTAGAGCTGTTTCTCTTGGGGGATTTCTGGAAGAATTCCTTTCCCATGTCCCTAGGGAAGCACGGAATTGTTTACACAACCTGCCACAAGAGCCAGGTGGAGCTGGATCAGAGGGAGGGGCTGGGGCAGGAGCACATCCAAGCAGCCTTTGCCTCCCTGTGAATGCAGCTCCAGGTGACTCTGGTCAGTGACAGATGTGACTCTGACAGGATTCTGCCACATCTGAGCCCAGTGGTTGCAAGTCATTTTTCAGGTGTGTAAGTGTAGGTACTTGGGACAAGATGGCCTGGCCTGAACTGTGGCCAACTCTTAGCTACAGCTCACTCTGTTTTCTGCCTGCTGCCTAAACTGAAATGGAATGGAAATTTCCATGTCTTGGCCAGTTAAATACTCCCACTCTTTCAAACACCTCTGCAAAGCCAGATACTGCTCTCTAGGAAAACAAATTTCCTTAGGAATGATCTGTTTCTGTACTACTGCTGTTATTATAATGAATTTTAAGATTGTATTTACTTTTAAAAAGTCATCTTTCATGATTAATTAGATCAAAGTTAGGCCCAGATACATTACACTAAATTAGACCAACAGACCCCACCTACAGTTGTAGAAGTCTCTAAAGATGACATGCAGCCCACAAAAGAAATCTGCTTGCTTACTTCTCACGATTCCTTTTCCATCTTTACCACGGGCTCCTGCTTCATCAAATTTTGGGTTGTTGACCATGTTGTGCACTCCAAGAACAGCTGAAATGTGTAAACACCAGCAAGAGGATACAATGTTAATGGCAGGAACACAGACTGCAGGAAATTGTAGTTTAGTTCTCCAAACAAAACCCCCTTTATAAAATGTTAACTGTGTGAGTCATGCCTGCTTTTAGGGAGAGATTTTTGGGCTCCAAATTCTGGAGATACAGACACTTTCAATATAGATTTTTGAACAATTGAGTCGATGTAGAATGTATATCCCAGAAGTGCCAGCTGGAAGGAGCCACTGTGGGTCATCTTGTCAAGCCTCTCCCTCAGGCAGGACTGTTGCCAGCATTAATGAGGTCAGACATGGCTTTGTCTAGCTGGAGTCTGAAAACACCCAAGGATGGAAATCCCACAACCTCTTGGGTAAATTGTTTCAATGCTACACTCCTTATCACTTTTCTTCCCTAATACACAACCTGAAATTCTTATTACTCTAATAGTCTATTGTTTGGTGTATCTGAGAATTTCACTGTACATGTGATGAGCTTAATGCATTGGCATTCCCACCAGGGTTTCTTATGGAAGCACATCAATATTAACATGCTTGGGAAATAATCAGAAGTGGTGAAGATACCCAGGTCTAATCACCTAGCAACCAATTTTCTCATTCAAGGGGTTAGATTCCAAATTTCCTCATGGATTCAGGATCTTTATCCACTGCATGCTGTGACAAGTTTATCTGGCTAATTGGGATGTCAGAGTTGAGAGGAGGTAGCAGTAGTATGCCACAAACAATGAGGATAGAGTAGGATCAGTCACTCCATGACAGTGCCAGCACCCCAGCCTGCAGTCCACTGCCCACCCTTCCCTTCCCTTCCCAAATCACATGAGCTGGTTCATCTTTCCCCCTGGCCTGACACATCAATTTTAAGTAGAGAAGTTCTGAAATGGAGCAGCTGTCAAGTCACACTTCAATCACCCTGGGCAATGTGTGGCCATGGCTTGGCCACCTCAGACAAGCACCAGGAGCTTGAGGGGTCATGGTGAGACATTCCTGGTGGCAGGTCTGGGCACGGAAAAGCTGGACATGTGGGAAGGTCATACCTATATGTTTTCTAACCTGCAAGGTCATAGAGCTCGGTGTCTGAAGCACTGGCCAGGGCCTCTTCTAGTTCTGGATCCAGGGTCACTTTCTCTTCTGCGCGGGTTTCTACGGGCTTTTCTTTAGGGATAAATATTTTTCCTAAGATAAGAAAAAAAGCCACAGTGAGTAATGAATTATGGGAACAACTTCTTTGCCTCCTGGCAGCAGAGGAATAGGTCTGTGAGAGTGGAACTGCTTGGAAATATTATCACATGCATGTTTTTCTCTTTCTTACTTGATGTTATCCTCCACGTCAGGATCTTAATAAGTCTAAAAATAAAAGGTGCAGATTACTGCTCTGTGTTGGTGATTGTTATTGTAGGAAATTTGCTCTCAGGAGGAGTCCCAGCTGGGATTTTTCTGAAGGTCTTGTGTCCTTAAATAGGCAGAATCAGGTCTACACAAAAAGCTTGCAGAAATTTCATCCTTATACTTAAATGAGGCACTAGGAGCAGTTAAAACCATTCTACTGCAAGAATGTTTCAGTTCATGAACTTCCATACTTGATCCTGAAAGCTCAGCAAACCTTTTCTCTTCCAGTAACTCAGTTTAATTCCCAGCCCCTCCAGAGTATTCTCCCTCTGTGTCTCCTGATGATCATCCACATAAATAGCCTGATCCTGATGATTTGTGCAGACTGTAAAGTCTGAACTGAACCACATGTTGCCCAAGAAAGACTCCTGACATATTTGTCTCTCTCTGTATCCTGCTGATACCTTTGGGTTAACAGATGTGTTTCCATGCAATATTCCCCCAAGACTGAGGTCACTGGCCTGTCTGCTGAAATGAGGAAAGTGCAGGATAAACCCAGGAACAGCACAATGATTCCACTACTCCTTCAGGCTGCTATGTTGGTTAACCTCAGTGCTGTGGTGATGTAACTGCAAATGCTTGGAGTGAGGCCCTTTAAATGAGAGCTGGAGCTGCACTCCAGCACCAGCACTGCTGGGCTTTTCTCCCACCCAGCTTTCCTGACCAGCCCCTCCAGTCAGTGCTACACTGGGTGATGCCTCAGCCAACAGACAGTGCCATTGCTCCAAAAATTGAGTGAATTCCCATGGCCTGCTGTCCACTGTGCTATAGTTCCCCTTACCTTGTCCCCAACAATTACTTCTCAAGCAGCCTTTAATTAATCCTGTTGTCATGAAGCTGTGATGATCTTTGGTGCAGGCAGCTTTGGCACACTGTCAGCTTTAAATTTTCTTTTTGTGCAGCTGTGTACACTCTAGATGTATTGCTTGAAGTATTACATCTAGTCCTGTGACTTTCTGAAATGTCTCTAAAATAGTTTAATTTTAACTGCATTAGTCATATTGTTACCATTCATAAATGTAATTCTGATATTTAGTATTGAATTGCAAATGCTTTGCCTCTGGTTTTCAACAGTGTCATCCTTTTGTGGCTTCATTTTTCCCCATTATGGTCCAAAGTATCATTTTCATGTAGTAATTTCCAATTCATTTACATCTTTTATCTACATCTTTTATCTAGTTTGTCTACAGCCATTTTTATGTTGTCAGTTTCCATGACTCAAGTCAATGAATAAGCTAGGTAAAAAAATTTTAATGGAAATTTCTGAAACTCTGGCACGGTTTATTGATACATGATTCAAATTATTTACCTTAGAGATATTTCTACCAAGGCTAAACCACTTCTGAGTACAAAACTGGACAGAAAGTTATGTCGAAAGTCAAAGTAGTATCATGGTATGATTTATTTTTTATGTGATACTTTAAGCAAGTTTTCTTTTCAGAAAAGGCTTCAAGAAGATAAAAGTCTTTGGTGGGTGAAGGTAAGAACCATTTTAACTGTGATTGTATTGGGTCACAGCAATTAAAAACAGCCATCCCAGCAGGATCAAACAAAAACCAAGTGGAAATTTGGGGTAAGAAACACTCTGCAAAGATAACTCAGTCATGCTCTCCAGATTTAATAGCAGCACAGGTGATCAGACTTCAGACTCTCTGTGCTATTACCTAATCTGAAGTGTTGGATGGCAGCTTCCAGACACCACTGACCAAGATTTAACTTGATGCCAGCTTGACATAAGGAAAAGAATTCATGACTGTGCTGGAAGCTAGAAAACCAAAATCAACCAGAGTATCTGAGTAAACAATCAACAATGAGGAATACTGTCCTTCAAGTGTTTTCCTTTCAGATCACTGGTGGTTCCTCATGAGTTTCAAGTATTCAGTAGGTTGTTTGAGATATTGAGGGAATCCTGCTGATCTTTATCCTGACTGATAACACTGTTCTGTAGCAGCAATCTCCACAGATGCTTGTGGAGACAAAGCATCTCCATCAGGCAGTAAGTGATGTTTCACAGGCCCAAACCCGAGTCACACTTTTAACAAATACTGACCCAAGCCTGTGCTTTCACACATAACATTGCACGGGGACACAGCACCTTGAGTTTGGACTAAGCTGGACACAATATATGGTGTAGTTGGTCTTTCTCTAAAGACCTTAGATAGATGAAGGTCAAGTATCTTGCATAGCAAGAAATCAAGGGGTAATGGAAACCTCATACCTTTTCTGTACAGTTCACATATATAAGAATACAATTTTAAACATTTGTTTCAGGCATATGTAATTCTTGGATAACAGCCCAAATCTTGTTGAATGTGCATATGATTCCCAGTGATAATTTCATTTAACACATTCTTGGCAAATGTTTCACAAAAAATAATTCTATTATTGGTTATATGAAATATTTAAAGGGGCAAGGTCATGTCAAAGATAGTAATATATATCCTTAATGTATGTGGGCCTTGCTGGCACCCAGTGGTGTTTTAGAAATATTCTTTTTACTGCTATCTAGATAAGAACATTCCACTGTGAAGCAATGCTGTAGCACAGCAGATGGAGGTCAGAAAAACTTCTATATTTAGCATACTATTAGTAATTTATTACCTGTGCACCAGCTGCAAAACCATGTGTCTGTTTATAGACAGCTGTCAAACAGTTTTCCTTCATTATTTAAGGACAGAGTTTAAAGATTCAGGAGGTGTCTCCTAGTCCCACATCTGTACATTGTAAATTTATTACCCAGTACATCATGGAATTCACTGACAAAATAAAATATGGATTGTGGTTTCCTTGATTCAATAGTCCAACTTAAAATTTATTATTTGGATGAAGCCTTGGAGGAATAGTGACATTTTATTATTATAAAGTGAGATTTATGAAGACAGGCTGCTGCTCTTGATGCTCTTTATATTCACACTGTGTTTTAGAAGGTACTTTATTATTACTTTATTCTATGTGGTATAATTAATGTTGGCTGTGTTATCTTTTGCCTCCAGAATATGCTAATGTTCTGTGCTAAGTCTTAATAGCAATAGCTTAACTTTCTACCAATGAAAAACATGGTGACAAAAGTTCTGTTTATACATAACTTGAGCTACTTTGTTGTTAACAAAACAAAAATAACCAGACTTCTGTATAAAAATAATGCATTTTTGTTTAACTGCAAACCAAAATTCAATTGCAGTAAAACATCATTTTCTTTTTACATAAGCATAGAAAACCCAAAGTGTGTGGAATCCCAAGTGCTTTCTTTATGTGTGAAATTTTAAGTGTGTATCACTGCAATTCTCCACTTCTTTTGGCCAGACTGGGGTAAGTATCTGGGGTGACCTGGATGATGACTGAGGCAGCTTTTTACAAACCAGGGATTTCTGAGGGTGAGCAGAGTATTGTCTTGGCTCAGTTTAACAGCAGACCTACTCCTTTTCACCCACTGCAAAAACAAGACTTCTATTGAAACTGAAATATGATATGGTTCATGGTTTCCTCAAAAGAGGCTACGGGAAACAAAATCCATTGACAACCAGAGGGAAGAAAAGCACTACAGAGAGACACAGAAATGTGGACCAAGGTAAAATGAAAGTAAATTCTCTATAAAAAAGGAAATTCACTGAGAACAGTCATGAAACCATAGATGTCGTTTTGCCACTTGGTTCAGCCAGGTCTATTTTCATGCATTGTGCAAATGCCCCCATTAAGACAATGCTGACATTGTTTTAAATGTCAGTAAAGCAAGGAAATGAGATCCCCACCTTCTTATACAGTAATAATTAACCATGTGCACATCTGTAGGAGGATTTATTTAACTGAGAAGGGAACTGCTTCAAGTGTATTTTCCTGAAATGAGTATTTTATTTATTGTTATATAAGGAGGGGGAGAAAAAGGAATTTGGATAGTGCAGTTGGTAGGATTTTAGTAGCAAGTCCAACATGAAAACATTTTGAGGATTTCACCTTTGTTTATAGTTTGCAGCATTTGGAGCAGCATTTCTGATATGTGTCCTCTATTCCGTCCTTCTAATGCCATTTGACTTTTATGAATAAATATAAATTGCCACCATTTTTATTTATTTATTTATATTTAGTATATACTTGGTATTTATACAAGTCAAAACAGTACAAGCCAAAACTCAATAAAACATAGAACAATGGGAAATAAGCTCACTTATATTAGCTTTAAAAAAATCTCCTTTTATTTAAAATAATTTTTTTGAAAGGATATTTACTTAATTTTATAACACAAATGCATTTTCTGCCATAATTGTAAAACAATAATGTACTTTCTTTTCCTATAAAGTGTAGCTCAGATTATTGTACTTTCAAGAAAATGCCTGGTTACTTACTACTTCTGACTTCTCAATGAATCACTGACTACAGTGAGTGCCTGTTTGTTCTCAATTACAGAATGCTACACTGACCTTGGGAGTGAAATTCAATAATCCTGGAAATCTGCCTTGCATAAATCACAGCCACCTGATTCGCTTTTTCCATTTTACACTATTCTTTTCTGTTGAGGCTTTCTTAAACCCCTCACTACAAATATTCTATAAAAATGGAGCTAAATTAGTTCTTTCCAAGAATAAATTTGTACTATGAAGAAGAAAACAGGCCAAGTTCAAGTAAGCATGAAGCTGAAAGCCAGTAGTAATAAAAATGCAGTATCCTAATTGTTGCTGTTCTGTTGCTCTTGGATTTGTGTCAGCATATTCTATGCCTTAAAAATTATGACAATGGAATAGGAAGGCTGCAAAGATAAGCATTCCGAAGTTATTAAATCGATCGTGCATAAACACAAAAAGTGAACTTAAATCGCACCTGTATCCTTGACTTTGATCAGCATGCTGTGATTCTGTCACTGCAGCAATACCCTTCAAAGAACTCTCCTGGAAAGTATGCTTGCTCAAACAAAAAACAAAAGCCAACCTTTTTAAACAGAAGGAAACCCAGAACTTCTTCAGACCCTCACATGGGTGATCACAAGTTAGGATGCAGTCCTAGGGCAGTCCTCTGGATTACCTCCTGGATTACCCACTCCACCAAGCCAGCAGAAAGCTCTTATGTCTGATGTGGAATGGTGGTAGAGGAGGAAGAAACTCAAACTTTGCCACTGCTCTTCAGGTCCTCCTGAACATCAAAGACCCTAGAAACATGGGCAGGGCTGAATACCACACTAGTTATGTTCCTTTCTGCCCTCTTTTCTCCCACCCAACACAGTCTTCCCCTCTTTTCCTTCCCTCATTGCCCCATGCGCCTTCCCCATCCTCTGTGTCTCCTGGTTTTGACCATCTTTGAGTCCTGACCCTTCCCACCACCTCCCTTTCTTCTGCCCTCCCTTCCTTACTACTGTTCTTCTCTGCAGCTCCTTTCCCCAGAACTGCCACATCTAGTCCTTCATCCTGGAATTTTCACACAGCAACTCAAACTCCCTGCTCCACCTCTCTGCCCCAGCCTGTCTGCTGGCTCTTACCTCTTTTTTCCCCTTTCCAGTGCCCTTACAAAGGGAGGGGAGCTCTGCCAGAGCAGGAGGGAGTCTCCCTGCCCTTGTCCTGGTGTGACAGAGGCCTCTCAGATGAGGAATCTCAAGAACTTCCCAATAGCCCAGGATGCCAGGTCACTCTGGGCACGGCTGTACTGTCACTTGTGCCCCCTGCACAGGGGGCAGGAGCTCTGACCAGCACTCACTGCAGGGGGAATATTTGGAGAACGCTACAACAAACTGGATGTACAAGAAAGCACAATATTTTGAGGATGCCAGACTTGAGTATATTTCCCTGGGGATTCCAAAGGGCATACATTTCAAGTCCTCTCTTCAAAGCATGGAGACACTGCAGGTCATAAAAAAACAGCTGGAAAAATTTACTCTAGATGGATAAAACAATGTGTTTTCTCCTAATCTTGTTCTTGGAAGCAGCTAAGTCCTTTTTGCTGACACTTTCCAAAAATTCAACTCGAGGCAGCCTCTCAGCATGGGAAATTTCACTGTGAACTGTGCAAGTTTGGCAAAGTCAGGAGCAACTAAAAGAGAGTCTTAGAAAAGCAGGCAGTGAAAGGCACTGGCTAGAGCATTATTGTCAGCAACTGCAATGCTTTCAATGCCTAAAGAGACAAACATCAGCTCTAAATTTAAGCCCTAAAGTATAGGGAAAAGGTGGCAAAAATTTAAACAAACCATTGGGCGTGAAACAACTGCTATGTCAATCCAAGAAAGATAATGTGTGTCTATACTAAACCCTAACTTCTGAAAGCAGTCTGTTAGACACAGTGGAACTGGAACTCATTAGCATCTGCTCTAGTACTCTGACCTTCTGAAAATGGCTGTCCTTATTACTGGTGCTGTATTGATACTCTGCTTGGCACAGCACCACATGCAGCATAGATGGTCTCCGCCAGAGCAACTGAAAACACAGGCTTGGCCAAAAGTTCTCTGGTACTTTCTTCCCTTTCCCTTTTATCAATCAGCTGAAAATGTTAGCATTTAATCACATACAAGCATGTCCTCCTTCTCCTTCCAGCCACAAATAATAATAGCCCAATCCACTGGAATTTTTCCATGACTTTGATGAGAATTGGATCAGATCCAAAATGAAATGGTTTGGCAAGGAGCAGAAGACCTTACAGAAAACAGGGACAGTGGTGAAGGGTTGAAACAGCAATCCTTAAAGCAAGCTTTCATAGCTAATGACATTTCACAACAGAAGAACTTTTTAGAATTATGTTTCATTAGTACAATACAGTTCAGAGAACCCTGGGAACAAAGCAGAAGCAGAAGTGCTGTTACCAGTTTAAGTCTGTATCACAGCAGGACTCAGCTTTTAACTGAGGTCAGACATACAGACTGCAGAGAAAACACAGCACTGACAGAGCTCTGGAGTACTTTGTACCTGCACTGCCCCTTATGTTCCCCACCTCTTCTTTTTATTCCTGGCTCATTCATGAACTTGAAAATATTTCACATGGAAGTGATGGGAGTCTGAACCACCTGTCCCAGCTATACGTGTTAAGTGCAGAGGGTCAGTCTAAGTAACTTCCATCTAAGTAACTTCCACAGAACATCAGGTCCTATGTTAGAATTTCTTAAACATCTGTCCTAAGTAGGAACAAATCCAAAATACACAAAATAAACATTTACAAACTGCCCATCACCATGGCCCCAGTTATCAGCCCTTACTCTTCGCCTCCACTGCTCATTACTAACATCTGTGTTGCACAAGAGCTCCCCAAAGCCACCAGATCATTTCAAACCACACAATGGGACATTCCAATGAAGTACCCAGCCCTGACTTGCATGAGAGAGGATGTGGGTAAAGGAGTCTGAAAACATTTCTCAGTGGCCAGCTTTGGCGTGCGCCTGTGATCATTTCAGCCCTGGTTTGGGCAAACCTTGGGTCTCCATTGAAGTCTGAGATTTATCCCATTCAGGCTTAAATCCTTTTTGTACAGCAATTAATGAACTATGTTACCAAGCTGCAATATGGAACAGGGCCAAAGCCCTAATGCATTCCATACATCTGATTGTTTTTGCCAAACATCTCCAACCTCTTGAAACCACAATTACAATCAAAAACAAGGCAATTCCCTGCATAAACAGCCCCCCATCTTGGGCTCATATTTAACACTTCCTGTGTTTTAACCATTCTGGATATCCCTGTCAGCTCTGGAATTTGTTTTGGCTTGTTTTCTAGGACAATCAAAACCTTATGGTTGCTCAGCATATAGAGACCAACAAGGCAACTGAGTTTTGTCCTTCAGCAGCTGCTTAGTACTGCTTCTTGGTCAAGAACTCTAATAAGATATTAACAACAAAAAAAAGAGAGGCAGTCACAGTAGATAAAAAAATCATGATGTACCACAGACTAGGCTGGAAGGAGGATATTTTAAATGCTGCCTTCTATTCAGCTCATCAGTGAATTTCCAAGTGTTAGCTTTTTATGATAACTGTAAGAACTGGTAGAAATATCACTTTACATTTAGTAGAAGCATCCCACTTCCTAAACTTGAAAAAATAAATGCTTTCCCAGTGGCAGACAAATATCATGGTACAAAACACTGACAAAAGTTCAAACAACACTTGACATACTCTAATCCTACTGACATACAAATATTCTTAGGTCATAAATTAAATACCAAATGGCAAATTAGCATCAATACCTCCCAAATATACACAATGCATTTTAGAGCTGCTTGAGAATTTAATTTTTGACTAGCAGAAATAGCATCAAATTAATTTGGGGTTATTTATAGAATGGCTACATTACTGTGCTTCTAGACTGTAATGAAATAATTTAACAGAAATCTATATAATATAATAATATAAATATTTACCAATCTGTAAATACACCTTAGAGACCATCAACATGCAGAAGGCGAGAAATAAGATTTTCCTCAAGGGATATCCTTCTTTAGAATTCTTCTGAGGACACATTTTAGAAATTTTAATTATTTTTCCTGAACTAATTACTGAGCATTGAAAGAATACTAATTATTCTCTAATTAAAGCCACTTTAAATCTAGCATGTAGTATCAGATCTTGAAAATGTCTTCCAGGATTGCTTTGTTTCCTTGCATGGGAAGTATCTTCTTATAAATGTAAATCAAGTAATTTATATTTTAATACAGCCATCCTGCTGTTATTTTTTTATTTGCAGGATTATCATACAATATGGGAGGATTCCAGTGCATTTGGCAGATGGAGATTTCAGTTATAAGTTTTATTAGGCTCAGCTTCTGCACTGCTGGAAGTCTGGTGGTGTTTTTGTAGGACACCTCCTGCCAAGCCACAGAGGGGCAGCAGGACTCACACTCCAATACCAAGTCAGGATATGCCAAGCTCAAAATAAACAACTTTGTTCTCAAAGCCAGTTCCCTTAAAGCAGCACAAAAATGACACTGTGAAGCCCATCACTTCTCAATTGTCAAGGTACTGAACCTCATCAGATCTCAGATTAATTCAGTTATTTCTAACCAACAAAGAAACAAAGGGTATTTTCATAGCATTTGGCCTCTGACTTCAAAGAAAATGTAGTATAATTCTGTGTGTTTAGATTATAATTGTAAAATGACTGCAGAAATCACAGAACACATGGTTGTTTTCATTTGACTTAATCTGCTAAAGCTGATACTGAGGATTTTACCATGAATTTGTATTGTACAAAGAACAGAGGAAATTAAGGGAATAATTCCTTTAGCCTTAAATGCTGTCATTACCTCATAATTGTAATAATTCTTGAAATTTTAATTTTGGAGGAAATGAACACAGTGAATCAAAAGCCAAATTAAGAACAGCTTTAAATGCTAGGAGGGCTGCATACACTCTGTGCTCAGGGGGAAGTGAAATGTGTGGTTGGTTGTGTTTGCAAAGCAGTGGTATTTCCACACCAGAGACACCAGGAACTAATAAGCAGCACTAATAAGCACTTTAAGGGCATCTGGAAGCAAATGTAGGAACAATCTTGCTTTAGCTCCATCAAAAGAAAACCGAAATGGAATAAACAGCCCAGTCCATACAGTACCACTGTCAGGGACAATACAGGGACTCATTTTGTACAGATCAAGGGCCAGTCCTATGGGTTTATACAATTCCACACACTGCTGGGTTTTGTGCACTGATGTTTCAGGCTTATTTGGATATCTCAGATATAACTACAGTGAAATATGCAAAATCTTAATCTAAAGTCTGTAAATATCAGTAAGGTGAGACTGAAGGTGTTGGTATAAATATCTTGAGACCTGCAAGCAGTGACTTGTCCTGTTCTGACACAGCAGTGTGTAGGAGATTGGAAACAATTGGTAATAAATCCGTACTACAGTAAAGTGCTTTCCTTCCTGCACAGTGTGTGCTTGACCACTCCTGCTACTGGCAGGATCTCTGCCCTGTCACTGCATGTCAGTGGGCTCACAATCAGCCCAGTGAAGAGCAATATGTGGGAATTTTGATGAGGGAAAAAGTAGCTTAAAGAATATGCTGCATGGTGAAATGGCACACCAATCAGATCTAGCTGAAAAATGTCTCGTTTGTCTGAAATCATTGTTTCAAAGACTGAGAACACAATGTAATGATAGTAACGACTTCGGGCCTATGATATGCTATATAAATAACATTTTACATCTTTGGTAATGGTACATAATGTAAAAAATGCTGCCATTGACTTTCTTGAAGTAGCTGCTTTCCCTTAAGCAGATTCCATTGAAATAATGGCAACTCCATTACATAGCCAGAAATGGACCCAGACATAGGAAGTTCCTTCTTGAATGAAGGGGTTGCCTGAGGCCAGACATTTTTGTCCACATATTATAAACAAGGAAAAGGAGCTAGTGGTGCTAAAGGAATACTGTTTGTTTAAATTATGATTGTCCCTGCCCTGAGGTTATTCTAACTGTGTTTAAATTATTAGAATTAGGTTTTCCTGTTTTCCTCCTTTTTTTCCTGTAGCTGTAGGACAAGGGTAGCAGGGAAAGTGTCTGCATGAATAGCATTGCCAGATGTGCTAGTAAACAAGTGGAAAAATGCTTATTTTTTGTAACTGTGTTCCCTGAGCTGTTACTTACAGCAATTGTAGGCAAGGTTCACTCAGAAAGGCATTTATGTGTTTCCTCCTGAATGCCTCCCCCACTGCAATGGGCCTAATGCTTAACAGGGAACAGTCCTTGTGAGGCTGGTGAGGGCACCTTTGTGCTTGAGTGCACCCAGAGGCACTGGCTGAGCAGGGGGCAGTGACTGAGCCCTTTGCTGGACTGGTGCTCCTGTGTCCCTGTACCCCTGACAGGTCATTAACCTGTCACAGACCACGGAGCTGCCCCTGGGCCAGGCCATGGAGCTGCCACTGGGACTCCAGAGCAGCAAGACAGGCACCAGCAGCAGATAAACCATCCCTCCACTTCTGCTCCAGTAGCTCCAGACCTGGCTCCTGAACCTCACCGTGCACTGAACAGCCTCACTTGCTGTGTTCCAGCATGTTCCACACACCAGCCAGGCAGCAGTGCACACCTCCACCCTGCAGTCCATTACCCAATGCCAACACAAGGATGGACAGTACCTTTCTTTTCCCCTGTAAAGGGCACGAAGTCCTCTCTGTCCTTGTGCTCCAGCGCTTGCTTCTCCAGGTAGGAGAGCAGGCGCTCTCTGTCGAAGGGGCCTGTGGCAGCTTTAGTGGTCTGGTCCTTTTGCCGAAATCCCGCTGGAAGCAGGGCATTCTGTGAGAGACAGGGGCATGGAAAGGACAGGAGACAGCTTCACACAGTGTAATAACGACCATCTCAGTGTGGTGGGTTTTTAAGTGAAATCATTCTTTGCCTAATGCTCTTTGGTGACAGCAGTAACACACATTACTTAAATGTAACCATGAAGCCCAGAGTATCATTCAGTCTTCTTGATTTATTACCCATTAATATTTGCATTAACCATATTTGCAATCACAGCACCAAAGAATTAAGTAAGGTCAGAGTCCTTCGTTGCACATATTATAACCAGAGTTTGCAGTCCAGGTATATAGAACAGAGTTTGTTTTCTGTACATTTCCTTCTATTCCTTTACTCTTTTTCCCTCACTAAAAAAAACATTCCTTTCATTCTAAAGCAGATGTCTCTCAGACTTCAGAAATTAATGGCATGAACTAAAGAGATTGGTGAATGAGGTAGACTTCAGCTATTCAGAGTATGAGGAAGCCAGCAGATAATTCCCACTTTCAACACGTAGCTGTGGGATCCTGTGATTTCATCGGCATCCTGTAACATAGGAATATGCATGAGGCCCCCACATTTCATTACAGGAAACCCCAGAAAGAAATGCAGGTGGGTGGACCTTGCAGTGCACATGCAGTAAAGCCAATGTGTTGAAGGTGCCCCAGAGTACTTCAGAAACATTTCCTGACTGGCCAGAACATGCACAGTAAATCTGACTCATGGCAAATATCCTGGAAATTTTGAGCACATCCAGTGAACTCAAGTCACCAGTTATTTTACTGTGCATGCACAAATGTCCCAGAGTGCTTCAAATTCACTGCACATACGTAGCATTAACTACAAATGCACCATGGCCTGATTTATTTGGTTGGTTGGTATTGCTTTTTTAATGGTTTTCTGTGTCTCCATTTGAGATGCCAGATACTTGAAAATACCAGAAAATGTAGAAGTGGGAGTAGTGTGGGAAGTGGCATCATGGAGGGAGAGAACAGTAAAGCCCCCATTAATTTCCAGGCAAACTGGTGCTGTAGAACTAGAAGATATAAATCTATCATGTTTCTCCAAATTCATTTTGCCTCCAGACAGAACATTTTATCTGCCATTTTACCTGCCAGTTTTCAAACTCCTACATCAGTTTGAATATTTTTGGGTAGGTTCAGTCACAATTCCCTGCATGCTTGTGACTATAACCTCATTATTGTAGGATCAAGTGGTTTCAGACCAGAGATCTTTAAATTCTTTGTGAGAACGTCTTCAAATATCCCAATTATTCTTAGTCTCTGGGAAATGACAGTTGTGTAGCTGAATCCTACTTTTCTTAATCATGCCCAAATATGTTCTCTTCAGCTAAAAATATATGTGCTGAATGACATGGTCAACAGATTTCAGAAGTTCAAAAGACCTGATTCCATAAACGCAGGTTTATGTTTGTTTATTGCTGTGCTCTGAAATAGCAGCCATATAAAGCTTCTCACTGTGTTGCAGTGTGCCAACATGATTAAAGATTTAGATTGCAGACAACCTCATGTCTTAATAGACATGGGATAGACCAAGAGCACAATGGCTTTTAGAAAAGTAGCACATCACAGCAGGAATAGAACCAAAATGTCTGTAGCTGAGCTGCTCATACTTTAGGGTACACTGTCCCCACTGTAACAGAATACAAACAAAAAATGCTGCAGTGTGTGGCATTTCTAACAGGCAGCATTGCAATTATCACCACTAACCTCGGGATCAAGGTCATCAAGAACATGCTCTAGCTGCTTCAGTTCATCCTCTGAGAGCTTGCTGAGTATTTCATCCTCGTTGATGTTCTTGTACTTCTCCAGCTCCTTTCGAAAGGGCAGAGACATGGCTGCTGCTGCACTGCTCTGCTGCTGCTGCTGCTCAGGATTTCAACCATCCAGGGCCACTGAGCTCCTGCTAACAATAGAGCATTGTGAGGATCTCCATCTAGCTGAGAGTCCCGGAAAGCCCACGTGCTGAGGGTCACATTGACACTTATTAATGAAAACAAAGCAGCAAGATGTCCTGGCACGGCACAGGCGGTGTGGGACGTCCTGGGCAGAAGGAGCCAAGGAATAGCAAGGATGGGTTCAGTGTGCTTGGGGGAAGCAGCAAACAGCAGCTTTGAGACACAGATAAGGAAAATATTAGTAACTTTGCCTTTTTCATAGAAATATAGCTGGTTTATTTCATCTGCTTGGAAACAGTATCTGTTTGCTCTTTCAGCCAGAAGCAAAGGAAACTGGTAGAGTCACAGACAGCAGTCCCACACTGACAAACAAAAACCAGAATGTAATGCCTTGAGGTATTCTATCTTATCTCAGCTTTGCTGGTTGCTGAAAGCTAACCCACATCATCTTGGCTGACTTTTTGGCACATTCTGGTTACCTAAGCATCTTTCAGGTACACTGGTAGTTAGTCTTACTTCAGCATGTTTGGATACAAATGACAGCACTTATCATCAAAATTCTTGGAGTGAGGAGATGCTAGCTATAGCTCAAAATATCTGTAATTCAGTCTGCTACATGGGGGACCCGCATAAGTTTAAAACAGTCATGAAAAATATATGGACTTAGTATTTCACAAACTCTTTTAGTTTCAACATTTGAATATGATTCCTTGTTAGATGATCCCAACCAACCAGGAACAAGAAGATCTCATTTGCATGACCACAACAGTCATTGTCATATTATCTGTCATATGACAATATGACAAAGGACTCTCTGTCTTTACTTGCTCTTTTTTTTCTTGTCCAGAACAAATTCTAGAACCAGAATCAGCCTGTAAAGGGATAAAGTGGAAGAATGAACTTCTGATCAGAATCAGCATTAACTGGGGACTTTCAGTGTGCTCCAGGACCTCCCAAGTGTGCCAGTTTCCCACAGCAGCACCAGCACTCTCCAAATGACACAGTCAGCTGAGCAGTTTTACAGCTGAGTTTTTGCATTCACAAATTTCAGAGTTATGGTTGATATGGAAACCATCCAACTGCCACCTACCACTGACTTATGTATCAACCCCAAGTGTAATTTCCTTTGGCCAGGTTTTTAGTTGTCATAAGCTGATAAAATCCATGTGGGTTCTGTTGCTTGCCATATGAGCTAGAAGCCTGATTTTTTTCTTTCATTCCAAATACAAATGAAAATATTTCATTTACTTAGGAGTTTCACTATTTAAATATTAAAATATATCTCATTTTTCAATTTAACAAAAACACTAGAAATCAGCAACCTACTGAAAGGGAAGGAAATAATCAGTGGATTTACAAATTTGAAATATCTGGAATTCTATGACTACTGCAAGGCACATTAAACCTTGACCTAAAACAATTATCCAGTTCCAAGAAAAATTATTAATTTGCCTAAACACTTTCTTTTTTTCTGCTCTGTCTGTGGCTGCTGTTCCCCTAGCACAACATCATCATCAAGCCATTCCCAATGTCAGGATAGAATTCAACCATTCTTCAAATTGAGAGTTTAGTTTTAGGGAGGTAGTTGGCATCTGATGTTTCACAAAGTTACAACAGTTGCAAAATTTTCTTCTAATACCAAAATTCATCTTATGCGATGAATGTGGGGGATATTTTGACCAAAAACAGTACAAAGGAGCTGATGTTTTTGTGTACTTTGTTATTAAGAAGAACACAAGTTTGATTTGTGTTTAATCCATGCAATTTTTTGTCAAAATTACTTGTTAGATAATGAAAGCATTTTATTTAAAAATGATAAGTATATTTTTTAGACTGTAAAACCAAATTGAGCTGCAGTACAACATTCTGCACTAAGGCATCAGGTGCCTTCTCTGAGTTCCTTTGGATAAACTCATTACAAACATAACATTTCAGCTAGCAGTCATTAACTGAGCTAAAAAATTTCTTTGAGGGGATTACAGCTTTTAAGAACTATTTAAGTTTAAATGCTTATTTTATTAGAGTTTAATCACATCCCTGGAAAAGACAGAAATGTAATCCCAAGGTTAGGGCAATTAAATATTGTAAGAAAAGCAACTTTTAAGAGTCCAAGACAGTTTCCCTGGCTGAGGGTCAGCAGTGCAGTTGTGCAGGACTCCTGGTAGCAGGACCTCTCCCTTGGATGTACAGCACTGCAGGATTACAGTGAGGAATTGTGGCACTGGGATCAGCAAGGCCATGGATCTCAAGAGTCCTGTGAGCTCTGCAAAGCTGAACCAGGTGCTTGGTATGATTGTGTGCACCAGACACCCCCAAATTCCCTGTGAATTGCCCAAATGCTCAGCCATAAAGGGAAGATGTGCCAGGAGACATTTTGAACAGGTGACAGCTCTCAATGTTGTAACTTTTAATTATTAAGAAGAGAAGGTGTTTGACCATGTCCAGCAGGGATACCCCAAAGGGAAATTTAAACCCAGATATTACAGGTGTATCAACCTAACTTCTCTCATGGCATGAAGTACTGTGTTGAATAACCCTTATTAGATTGATAGTGCATGGAAGAGCCTGAAATTGTGCTTTTCTTGCCTGCACATATTTGCAACAGGAATTCCCTTAATATTTTCCCTTTCACAACAGAATCCTACTCTTTTGTGACTGAACAAAAGCAGAAGACACTGCTTAGGGAACTTCTTTGTCCACAATCCCTGAAAGCAGTAAAGCTTTTCTGGAGCTTTCACTCTGCTGCACAGGCTGCTGCAGGCTGGGCTGAAACACCCATTGCTCATGTCCTGGGTTTATGCTCTCTATTGACCTTTCACCAGAGTCACAGTATCAGAAATTAAGGGAACAAGATAAATCCAACAATTCAGCACCAGTCAGACTGGGAAGGAAATGCTGAACTCTTGATTCACTCTGGAAACTGCTGTCTAATGTGATAATGATGTCTGCCTTCCTGATTGGATTTGATACTGTAATTTTGTGTATGTAAACAGAGCCATAAGCTGTCTGTGCAGCTCCTTACTGTGGCCTGAGTGTGCACAACTATTTACTTCTTGCATACTATATCCATTGGATTTGCTTTGTTATGACTTTGTTATGACTTTGTTATGTGTGAAAACTTTCATTAGTTAAAAAAGCAGTTCTAACCCAGAGCTCCCTGCTGCTGCTATTTTGAGCATATAAAAGCAGCTCATGTGTCACACAGCAGAAGGGAGATGTCCAGTCTAACCACAGAGGAAAGACACTTGAATGTTACACTGCATTAAGGACATTGAGAGAAGCAGGATGAGGGACCATGGATAACACTGTGCAGTTCCCCTTCAAACTCACTGGGAAGAGTGAAAGAGATTAAGGAACGGGGGAGCACATATCCCACTTGTTTTTCTGCACTGAGTTTCAGTACAGAGAATCTTAGTTTCTCA
The DNA here is from genome assembly GCA_013397075.1 of Rhabdornis inornatus. Classification (NCBI taxonomy): domain Eukaryota; kingdom Metazoa; phylum Chordata; class Aves; order Passeriformes; family Rhabdornithidae; genus Rhabdornis; species Rhabdornis inornatus. Next base: position 179,333 of record VWZS01003386.1, read on the forward strand.
TGGGCCTAAGCCCCACTGTTAAACAGCAAAGCCCAACAGGTGAGATCTGTACTCGTTCTGGATGGGGCAGAACTGTAAGAGGCATTTCTGCTACCCATGTGCTACTTTCAAACCTTTGTGGAGCACAGAGGTTTCACAGAGAGCTTCAAAGAACCGCTTGCTACAGTTGTATTTCTGATTCCTTCTAAAGAAAAAAATACGTATGGTTTTATTTGGGGCAGCTTTTCACCTATTCCTGTCAACATCAGGATTCAAAACATGTTTTCAAAGAGAAAAAGGGTGTCATTAGTCAACCTACATAAAATCCTTATTGCTCAGCATGGTTAACACCTGCTGTGATATAACCCCTCTGTACCTTGCCATGTTCCATAAGTACTTTTTTGTTACGCTTACACACTTCTGAAAGGGCTTTCTAGAGGAGCCAAGCTGTGGTTTCTGCTGATACCATAACACTGTTGTAATCTTCTACTGCTGATACAGATGTTTCTTTCTGAGAGTGAATGACTCGTCTGCTGAATTAGTGCTGAATGTCACAGGGGTCCCACTTGCATTTGCTTGGCTCCCCTAGGAAGTGTTGGAACAACCTGAACTGTAGAATCTCCTATGGACCAGCAGCTACAAGTGCACTTCAGGTCCCTCCTGCTGTCTAAAACACAGACTACACACTTAGAGACACATCTGTCTCTGGGGTCCTGCAGAGAGGAGAATGCTGTGACACAGAGGAGGTGATTTTCCAGGCTTGATAGTGTGTATAAGCTAAGAATTAAGCTGCATGACAATGTGCATTATGAAGTATAGAGACACGTGATGAATGCGAAATAATCTATTCATAGAGTTCTTCGTATTTTTATTGGGGAAAAAAAGTATTTTTTTATAATAAGGTTTGAGAAATTGTTCTTATTTTTGCAAATCACGGCAACTGATCTTTAGAAAGGAAATCCTGATGCATGACCTATTTTAAACTATCTCTGTATCCATAGCGGTGGATATCTCTGTTTTGAAAAACAATTGTGAAACTGATCTGTAAATGTAGAAAAAAATCTTCCCTTTCTTTAAATAGACCTATGTAGCTAAACATGAAAATAAAAACCAGGTGGAATTAATCCCAAGTTAAATTGATACTGGACCAAATAAATAGGATTGGGGCCATTATGATTAAGAGCCGTATTTGTGCAACACAAGCAGATGCTCAGTAGAAGGAGGATGATTGTCCCATGCTGTCCAGGCAAGGGAGTGTCCCCACCAACACACTGAATCCAGTGCCAGACAGGAAACATCTCTGCTGTCTGGGAATGGCTATGAAAAATAAAGCTGCGCTTCTAAAAGCTCAAACTTAAAAAAATATATATATAAATACTCCACTGTTTGACATATAAATAAGGTTATTTTTTAATTTTCATACTTAAAAGGCAAGACAAATGTACCAATATACTTTCTAACCATGAACATATGGGGGATGTATACTGGGAGATCCTGTTTTGCAGTAGGAGGTTCATAAATCTCATAAAAGTTAGAAGGAATGCATTAGGGCCAGCACAGAACACAAGTGTGGTAGGAACACAGCATTACAAAACTGGGATTTGTGTGTGCACAATGAGAACAAGTATTAGCTACAGGTCCTGATGTAGATACAGCAGACATATCAAAGAAATTCACATAGGTAGAAAATGGAAGAGAGAACCGTAGAAAAATATTTCCTCTTCTAAAATCCCCCAACTTTTCTACCTGTTCCAAAAAAAAAAAACAAACAAACTTCATAAGAACTTCCAAACATAAAAACATAAAAGGTACTTAACTGCTCCAGTTTAGTCACCTTTTCTAACCCTTTTACATTCATGACAAGCATGGTCACTTTGTGGATCAGAGCAAACCACCTGTTTGAGGACTTGTAGAACTGGGTCCTTCAGAGGGTGTCCCTGGAGCTGGCAGGGGAGAGAGCTCAACTGCTCTTGGCACTGTCTCATGGCTGGCTCTGGGAGAGTCAGAGTGGGGCCAAACCTCTTCTATTCCCAGCCCAGCTGCCATCCTTTGTTATATTGCAGCTAAGAATCCCTCAAAATCCCTGTATATTTAAAATGTTGTTTTTCACCAGAGCTAATGTAGGGATACTTCATGCTCTGTTCCCAGCAACTGGTTTAGTCCTATACAGAGAGCAGTGAATAACAATTATGTTGTCCTGATATTAGACTAGACCTGAAATTTTAGGATAATCATTCAGTGATGAAAAACTCCCCTCGATAATTGGATGTGGCATTCTGAACCTTGGTAATGTTTATGCTACTCTATAGTTTACATCACAGTTGGCTGCTTAATTGCAAATAAAATATGAAACATTAATTCACTGTAATGGGACTTCAGTCATGTCCTTTATAAAAAAATAACCACCACGTAAATTGCAAAATTATCCATATGAAAGCACCATTATTTATAGAAGACATAAAGGGATGTACTCCCTCTGATTCAGAGAACATGAAAGGTTTTTCCCTGGTGATTAAAGAAAGATGAAACATAGATGCTTCTCTCACAGAGGCAAGATGTTACATAATGACCAATTTCTGATTGTTGCTAAAATAACATTAGTGGTATTACTCATAACCATTCAAGACATGAAATTGAGTCCTGGAAAGGAAGTATTTCTTTACAATGCCTGATGAATTTATAGCTTGTTTCTGGGTATCATGATATTTTTAGATCATTACCATTAGAATTGTTTCCAGACAAACATATGATGACTAATTATACAGTGACCATATGATGATTTAAGTCTTGCTTTAAAAAATCCAACCTTTAAATCACTCAATTCCTACATCCAAGAAGAGGATGACAGAGCAAACCTAAGTCTTGCAGACATGGGTGGGATTGTGTATGGTGGTCTGACATTTCAGTGATGCATCAAGTATAGGAAAACACCAGAGACCTGTTTGTCCTGTCTCCTGCAGATGAACACTCCCCGTTGTTTCTAGAGGGGTAAAGTTTAGTTATGTACTAATGAAACAATTTTTCTGCTCATTGCTGGTAACTTTGTAGAACTGGAAGGTAGGGTTCTTCCCTTTAAAGCACTTAAGCGATGGTTTGAAAATCTGTGCAATGTTAATGAGCTCTTCTAAGATAAAAATGTGACAGTCACCATCTGAAACTGAGGGCAGTGTTAAGTGCACGGCAAAGAATCTTGGAGGACAGAGTCTTTTTATACAGGCAAAACAGACCATAAAGTGACAGCTCCACCCACAATTTGTCACCTGTCTGCTTCACTCTGACGTGAACACAAACACCCTGCTGCTGGGCTGTACCAGTGGTGGCTGACTGATGGTCCCTTGGATAAGTGCCCATTTGATAGCAAGTAGAAGAAAATGGCCTCATTATCTTCTGTGGGGCACCAATGATATTTTAACCTCCTTCCATAACTACCAGACTCTGCAGGTTTGCAGCAGACAGGTGCTGATTTACTTGGAACAGGTAAAGATCTGTATCCCCTGGTCAGCACTGCCCCAGAGCTGACATCTCCCCGTGCTGTGACACAGCAGCCCACGGCTCTGTGGTCCCCAGGGGAGCACAGATCATACACATTACAGCAATATTATACCTGTGATGTTTACAAGGTGCTGTCTTCACCCAGTCCAGAGTCCCAGCTTTTGTGTTGTGTAAAGAACTGTAGTCCTTGTAATCAGCATATGAAAGCAAAGCACACACTGGGGTAGGAAGGACCTGCAGCTTTGCACAGAGGCAAACTTGGAAAGCCAAAGGCCAGGTTCTGGTATCCTCCCTGACTGATCACATTTACATGGAACCAGCTGCTGTGGAGCCCTGAACACCATCAGCCACAGGAGAGCCTCTCCACTGCCCTGCCAGGAGAAAGAAATGCCTTGTGCAAAGTCAAATGGGAAGTCTGTGGCAAGATAAGGAATTGAACCATCTTCCAAGTGTCAAGCATTGGACAGCTTTTCCTTTGGCTGTGGGTCTCCTCTTCCATGGACATCTTGTACATTTAAGTGGATCTTTTAAATCAACAACATACAAACAGCAGAGAGACCCAAAGGCTGGGTAAGAGCATGTACTAATGACTGCAGAACTGAGATCCCGAATAATGACCACTGCTAGGTACCTTCCAAATAAACCTCTTCTTGCATCTTTCCTAAGCTGCTTTTTATCCTTACAGTGTACAGAGACATCATAACTACCAACATTTTTTGCATTTTATCTGTAAACCAAAGCCAGAAACCATGCAGGATGTGCACATCTTGACAGCTGAAACAACAAACAGGAGAAGGAATTACCTGGAAATTGACTTCTTATTTTTACAACGAAATAGATCAGACCAGCCCTGGAAAGGACAACACCAGTGTTTCCCACATGTTGGAAACATCAATAGGAAAAAAGGACACTTGGTAACATAAACTCGAGCATTGTTCCACCTGTGCTGCCAACAGATAACAAACCAAGTGCCACCTTTTTGTCACCACTGTTCTCAGATTTCCCTATTTTAGCATAGCAGCTGGACACTCAGTCCCAGCTGCTCTTTGAAAGAAAGATTTAAAAACTATGTTTACAGATTTCTGGGGCACCAAATAACGATGACCAAAGTCCTGTTAAACAGAAGCCACCACTACACTTGTCTGCTATGTCAGTAAACAGAACACAGCCATTCACCCCACGATTAACCCACCATGTGTAAATACCTGTGGCTGCAGGATGCTACCTGGGGCCTCTCAGTGCAATACCCTGCACAGTCACCTCAGCCTCAGTCAAAAGGACACTCAATTACAGGAAGCCATCAAACTAGGAGGTTTAATAATATAGGAATGCTACAAAAGAAACCAACCTAAAACAGATTACTAACAACACAAATGCATAAACGTTGCTTGCCAGAAGTTGTAAAATACTGGAAATAATATTAATTTGGGGAAGGAAGAAAAGGTATGCAATTAGAGAGCAAAGCACACTGCTTTAAACAAAATTATTTAGATTATCAAGATGAGAGAGGCTACTGGCCAAATTCAGTCATACAACCAAGCTGGATAAGTGGAAAAAAGACACATTAGGAATTCAGGTTGGTGAAGTTACTAAAATGAGTCATGTAAGTCTTCATTTTTCTTACCCAGTGGTAAAAATTTAAATATATCCATAGTGGAATCCAGTTAAGATGTGCACAGCGTGGAGGACCAGCACAAAGGCAGGCAGGCCATTAGACAGCAAATGAGTGCAGAATAAATGGAAAGGACTGTGATATCGTCAGTATAATTCAGTGAGACATCACCGTGCATCCCTGAGTTTGAGTTCAGTTTTCTAGTAACTGTATGCCTTGCAAAGAATTAGAGGATGTGATGCCTACAGTACTAGGCCAGCTGATCCCAGGTGTTTCTTTCCCATTACATGTTCCTATCTCCAAGAGTGAAGGGCAGAACAGAGGAAGTTCAAGGACAGTTTCTGAGAATAATCAGTTAAAGAAAAGCTTTCATATGATAAAAAATTGAAAGACTGCATCTATTTACTATAAATAAGCAACCCAATAACTTGATGAAGATTTCCTCTACTTAACACTTTCAAAAGCATATATCTACACAGTGTATCATTCATGGTATAAAAATGTAATTACTTCTTCCAATTATTTTTAAATTTATATTTAATATTGATAAATTTCTGAATTTGTCTCATTAGGAATAATGTTAGAATTTTTTTTTCAGAAGTTCATGTCACTGCTAAGCTCAGGGTGGTTATGTTACTCTAACCAGTTGTTATTTACTTTTTGGTGTTTATATCCTCAGTTACCTTTACATGTTTCTCATTGATCAACTGAGGATTTTTACTCTGGCAGAAGAAATTCTCCCAAAGTTTCCATTAAGGCAAATCCCTTTGAATTAGGGCACCCCGATGATTTTTAATTAGAGGATGACAGAACAGACAGTATGTGATATCTAATGCCAATGTGCAGGTTTTGAGGGTACACTTTGCTCCTCAGGATCTTGGAAACGTTCCTAAATTTCCTAAATCAGCGTTCTACTCCTGAACCTGTCATTGGTTCGTTTGCTCTGACCCGCTGGAGCAGAACCACCCTCCGCCGGTCCTGCTGTATCTGTGACACACAAAAGGCAGGAGATCTCCAAGGAGGGGCAGCTCACCATCACTGACACCAACACCTTCTTTACGTATTTTATTAAACTGCCCCGTCTAATTTCTGTCCTCCCACGCGTGCCACGGAGGATGCGAGCGCTCCGCAATAACCAGGCGCGCTCTCGCTTGTCAAAGCTGCGGAGGGGCCGGGGGCGGCCGGGGCAGGCGCTGCGCTCCCCGCCGAGCCCGNCACGCTGGGACTGGTAGTCCGGCAGCCGCCAGCGCCCGCCGCGGGCACCGGCACCGACACCGGCACCGGCACCGACACGGGCACGGGCACGGGCATGGGCACCGGCAGCAGCGGCAGCGGCAGCGGCTCCAGTAGCGGCCCCTCCCGTCCCCGGCCAGGCCACCCTCCTGGTCCCCCTAACCCCCTCATCCCTCTCTGCTCCTGTCTGCCCGAAGCCTGCAGGTGAGGTGCCACCTAACCCACACATTCCCTGTCGCCTCTGGCTTGGCACGATGCAGCCTCAGCCTTCCCCTCACCCGTGCGGCTCACGAACACAGACTGTGCTGTGGTTTGGGGGGTTTTCCAGCCGCGGGCACCGCCCCTGCCCCAAGCACAGCTCTGCCCGCACTCCCTGCATGTGGTGCCCGGGCTCCCCGGCAGCCGTGCTGGTCAGCTCTGGGCACACGTGTCGGCAGCTGATCCCAAAAACCATGGTTTGCTCCTCTCAACACTTCCTGCAAACTGAGCCGGCCAAACAGGTCCTGCAGCAGAAACCTGCTGGCCCTCACCCTCAATCAAGATGTGTCACCCCAGGGAGCCAATTTTGGAGTAGAGGGCGCTGGCCTCTGAGACCATTTTGATGTTTTCCCTTTCTTCTGTTAATTAGTGTTGGCAATTCAATTTATATTTGTTCTATCATTCCATAGTAAGGCTAACCATTGGTTGAAATGTAACAGTATTTGAGTGAACCCCTTTTAATTAAGCATGTCCATAATTTAATTTATCAGAATACTTTCACTGGGTGTTGTGATTTAGTTGAACAGAGGCCCTTGGTTCTGAGCACTAAGTGACGAGTCATGAGCAGCAGAAAAGCTGTTGCAATGACTGGGATGTCTTTAAGTTTCATTTCACATTGGCAGGAAAAGAGGACATTGCCTTGTTAAGAAGCAGATGCTGCACTAGAGTTAAATTTTCCTATGGAAAGAAAGTACAACTTGGAAACACCAAACCCTGCCAAGCACCTCAGGCATCTGTAGCAAGACTTAGAGCAGAAAACTCAGGCTAATACGAGGGGTTGAAGGGTTAGCCTGGGTGTTTTGCCACTGCTGCTAAGGGAAACACCTGTATCCACAATAATGTGCAGACTGTAGAAAAAATCTTCCAAAGCTGCATCTGGAGCTTTGAACCTCCTTGCCTCAAACTTCTCATAAAATGGGATATCCAGCCATAAGTTACCAGCTTTTTTGCCAAACATCTAAAATGTTATCAGATCAACAGAAATGGAAAACAATCAGATCATTTTATTCTGAAGTCATTCCCTTTCCTTTCCTGCCTTGAAGCATTCAAAGAAAACAGGGTTTGCATCTGTGGTTTTGTTTGTTCAGTCCCAGGAGCATCAGGGAAGCTGAACCAAATTGCTTTGAAATCTTCTGCTCTGTAACTTGGTGGCTCAGGCTGAAGAGCAATTTGTTGGTTTGGTGGTGGGGTTGAAGCTTCCCTGCAAACCGGTCTTGTTCAGCCATGAGACAGAAATGTGGATTTAATTATTGACATGGATTTAAACCGTCTTTTGGGATTTAATTTTGGTCTGTAGGATCAGGCCTTGAATGAGTCACTCATAATTATACAAATACTGGGAAAGGGAAATGTATGCTATCTACACAGAGCAAAAGTTAACGTCGGGGTGTTTGTTTTTTGATAAACTCCTACAAGCTTTTTCACTCAGATTTTCCCATCACACCTTAAAATCTATTTATTAAGTTGAAATTCTTCCTCCTTTGATATGAAGGAAAATAAATCCTCCCATGCTGGCTTTCCCATCTGCATGCCTTATATCTGATGACAAATTCACTTCATACTACTTTCTGTTAAAAGTGTAACAGTCCTCTGCAAGGAATATAGAGTTTGGCTGAAGTCAGGATACTGCTCTTCTTTGGCTTGGTTTCATGTTTCTTTCTTCCTTATACCTCATGCATGGAATTTACAATCAAAAAATTAGAAATACGATCAGTTTCCGTTTAAGAAAAGGTGCAGGTCACCTGTATTCATGAGGCATACCAACAAAAACATACACGGTATATAGATTAAATGCAGATGTACTAGACAATCTTTCATTCTTCCCAAACTGCAGCATTAAAAGACAAATGTATTCAATACAATTCACTAATCTGAGCTCTATCCCATGCCTGGGCTACAGGAGATCCCATTTATGAGCTATGCCTGCTGTGATACATTTACATCAAGTGACTGTGGCCACCTGCACTGACCATATTTCCCATGTGTGGGATTTCCCAGGCTGGCACATTCGAGAGGGCAGGGTAAGGCTCCCAAGCAGTCCTTTTTTCCCCGGCAGAACCTTTGCATAACATTTTGTCCACCTAGCCTTTAAAATTTATTTTATGTATTTGACCTGTTGATAGAATTGCATTGGCAGAGTAAATACTCTAAGGATATAACATATAAGGGGACAATTACTCTAGAAAAAAATTTACTCCACTCTGGAGCATGCCTTTGAGAGCTGGGATCCTGTGGATCCCAAAACAATGCATTTCCTTGCTCAGCCTTCCCTACCCCCAGTCACAGTTTGTTTGGGAGGCTCCATGGTGAATGCAGTGTAGATATTTGGCATTTTTCCAACACTGTCTAAACTGGGCTTACTGCCAGCAGGTTGTACCAGTAAATCATTAACTGGGGCACCCAAAAGCAAGTTTTATTTCACTGAACTATTTGTAGCCAAAACGTGGTCAGTTGTTTCAAAATGTTTGTTGCATTTTTAAAATAAAAAAACACAGGGGCTGTTGTTTTCATCTGGTTTCCTTATGATACAGCTTGTAAGACTTTTCTTAATTAATTCCTGCTAGAACTGGAGCTTGTCTTCTAGACAACATCTGGACTTGATTACTGTGTTGTGCATGTTTTGATCTCTTCCCTTAAAGACCAGCTGTTGATCAAATTCAGTGACCTATAAATAAAACCCCCCCGGTTCAATTCCTGATCAGCAAATTTCAGACCTAGGGTAGAAGGAAAAACTGACTCTTGCTCACATGTAAAATTACTGAACTGGGGAGATATTTCTGAAATGGCCTTGAAAGAAAACCAATCTATGTAAGCAGCCTCCATTCATAAGACCTTGATGGTTCAGGCCTTAAAATGTTGGCCAGCAGCATTTCAATTGGTCAATCCCCAACTACATTTAGACTGGAAAAATTTTAGTTGCATTGCTTTGATAGATAATAGGATTTTCTTGGGCTGTTTAATAAGGCGAGGTACAGTAATACATTAAATAACACTAATGTAAAGTCCTCTGTTATTTCACCCAAACTTGCTTCCTGTGAACCCTTCTACATCCTTAGCCCTATAAATCCTGAATAAATGCATTTTGATTTAGATACTGCATTTGCCATGGTAGTAACACTAGTAATAACTATCTTATCTGTGCCAGTTAATTTGCAGTAGATATCCGATTGAACCACAATTTCTATTTTGCAGGTGTGGCAAGTGAGACACAGAACAGATGGCTATTTGAAGTCTGGGGCCCAGCTGGCAGGCATGCCACAGGAAACAGTAACTGGCTGAAGGTTGAAAGGTGGAAGGGATTGCCCCCAGGACACAAGATGACCACTACTGAGCCTGGGGCCAGTCCCCAGCACCTCACCATCTCTGTGCCCCTTTACAGAGCTCTATATCCCCCCTCTGCTCCAGGCAGCCTGCTCAGAAGTGACTTAGGTTGGTTCACACTGCCCTGGAGACACCCTGGAGTGAAGCAACATGACTCTGCTCCATCCATAGAGATGTGGTTCCTCCTCCACCTACCCCAGCTCTGCTGTCTGTTCTGGGACGAGAATGAGGAGATTTTGGCCAAATCCCCACCTTTTTTACATTGTCCCATTAAAAGTGGTGTGCACCTCAGATGGAAGCAGGATCCAACAGATACTGGGCTCCTCTCTTTACAAGGTCTGCTAATGGTGAAGAACTTTCTGTTCTACTTCCTTCTTAATGAATGGATCTGCAGGACAACTCCTTCAGCATTGAATTTCTCTCTTTATCTAAAGAGTCTGAGGTCCAAGGTCAGACAAAGGCCTTCTGGGGCTGACCAGTATACACTGGCCATGTTTCTTGTACCACTTTTTTCTTTCCTACAGTCAGTCCCCTGGGAATTACATCATTTGGGATATGCCTAAACTGTCTTAATGGTCTACTTGAGAAACAAAGCCTTGTGAGCAATGGTCCCAGATGCTGGGCAGAGCATGTCAGACAGTGTGGACTCCTGCAGATGGGGCTGAGAATGCTGCAAGTCTGATGGTGGTGCTTGAGCTCGTCTCCAGACACGCCTCAACAGGTGGGCCCAGGCTGGCCACGAGGCAGCCATCCACAAGAAAAGGGAAAAATTCCCACACACACATATAGGCAGCTGCCCCTGTGGCCTCCTACCAAACGCTGTGTAAGCTCACGGGAATGTGCTTGTCTTAACTCTTTGCATCAGAACATAAAATTCTCAAAGTGTTAGGTTGTGTCTCAAGAGAACCAGGACTGAACCATGTCCCTCTTTGCTGCTACTGGAAGAAATATGATTTTCTTACTCATAATTTGTTTCAATCTAAGTTTGGCCACTCATCAAAAACAAAAGATATATAGGATAGAGGGTTAGGCATCACTTTTTGTTATCATCTACTTTACTGGTAATATCCTTCCTGTCTACATCCTGTGTGAATTCCCAAGGCAGGAAGATATTTCTTCTCAAGCCATATACTTTGAACCACTATTCTTCATTTTTACCACATCAGCATTGTAGAGTAAATATGTTCTGTTTTAATCGGTTCAGGATTATGTTGGAGGCTTTTTGCCTTGCTGTGCTCAGCTCAGTGACCAGCAGTGAGGAGCTCCCTGCTGCACCTGCTCTTGCTGTGCATGTGCATTTTTCAGCACCAGTGGAACTTCCACTGCTGTCCAGGCCTTCTATTCACATTATAAACGTTAAAAAAATCGTATACAGAGTATCGTTTACTAACACGTGGTCTTTAGTAGGTAGATGAAACGTCCACAAAATCCTGTTGATTTGGCACACAGCAGCACGGAGGGCACGTTGGTCCTTAGATTCCACCTGCTGTGTGTCACCAGAAGCGCTGAAGGAGCTTTAGGCCCAGAGCTTGCCAGGAGAAGCCGCTGTGTCCCCGGAATTGCTCCCTTTGAGGGTCAGGGAGTGACAGAGCACTGGACTCCTGTGGGCGGTGACCTGCCTGACAGTCCACAGGTGAAAGCTGCGTGTTTTGAACAGAGAGGAAACAAAATGTGGGCAGAGGTGAAGACGAGGAGCCTGAAGGGGCCAGAAGAAGGAAGGAGCTACAAGAGAGATCGGCAAGGCCGTGGAGCGCCGAAAAGACATCCAAGAGACCCCCCCGCCGGCAGCACACACGCGGTCTGCCCGTCCGGAGGGGCTGCCACACACCACACAGGCACGAGCTGCTCAGAAGGGGCCTTGCAGATCATCTCGATCCCTGCGGACAGGGGCACCTTGCACAGCCCAGGCTGCTCAGAGCCCCGTCCAACCTAGCCTTGAGTACCCCACGGCCGGGGCCGGGGCCGGGGCCGGGGCCGCTCCCAGCCCGCTCCAGGCCCCGGCGCTCCCAGGGGCCGCGCCCTCGTCCGCGCCTGCGCCGGGCGGGTCCGCGGCTCGCGGGGGGCCCGAAGCCCCGCTGGTGCTGGGAGCGGGGGAGGTCGGGCCGGGGCGGTGGTCGCCCCACAGCGGGGCCCTGCCCGGGCAGCCTCCCGGGCCGCGGGCGCGGGGCTGGGGGGCCGGGGGGGCTGCGGAGCGCGCCCAGGTGCGTGCGGGGCTGCGCTGGGTGTTCAGCCAGCGCCCCGCTCTGCTGCGAGTCCCGGGAACGGAGACTTTGGGAACTTCGCCTGTAGAGCTGGTGCCCGTGAATCTTTGAGTTTGCTGATGAGTTTTGCACGGCTCTCACAGCACTCGGGTCCCCGCAGTCAGTGACGGAGGGATGCCTTTCCGGGGCGGGGTGCGCTCCGTGCACCGACACCGGGCCCTCCTGTTCGCCTCTGCACTGGGCTTGTCCCGAGAGCTGGGCACGGAGCTTTCGGGGGCCTGCTCTGAGAGCCTGGCGCTCTGTGGGTAGGCTGTTCTCTGTGTTGAAATAAGTGATGTTCTAGGGAGGTTGCCGTGTGCTTTAAATTTGCTGTAATGTATTGGTTCAATCCTCATAACTAAAGTTTGGCTACAGTGTCAGGTGTAGAGAGCTTGAAAGGCAGCCAGTGATGTAAAGGAGGACCTGAAACTGACTCGTACTCAGTTTTCCTGAAGTAATAGAATGGGAATGAATTTAATTTCTTCTACTGTTCTGTTCCAGGGTTGTAAGTTTTGCCACTTTTCTGCAATGGATAAAAGATAACTGAATGTTTCAATAAACATTCAGGTAGTTTGCATCTGATGTTTCTATTTGACTGAAACACCTGTAGGCAGTTTCCTCCAGGAGCAGATACTGTATTTTAATGGGCAACAGGTTTCTATCCGAGAATATCCAGGTATTGTCTGAAAAAAATTCTGCCTAAACATCCCTCATCCTGGCTAGTCAGTAACTTCCTGCATGTTGGGAGAAAGAATGGACAGCTGGAGTGGTGATTCTTGACAGAAGAACTTCTTGGGGCACCTGGGATTTTTATCTTGTCCCAGCCTTGTATTTATTTGGGATCAGAGCACCTGCCCTGCAGCAAGTTTGATGAGCATGCCTGGAAGTGCCATGGGTGTGCTGAACTGCTGCCACTTCCGTGCCCTGTGCAGCTTGCCAGGTACTGGCTTTGGGGCCCCTGGCCCTGTCACCCCTGCTGTTGCCTGGGCTGTCTGGGTATGTCTGTGTAGCCCTGCAATGTGGGTGACCAGTTTTCAGGAACAGGTACACAGGAGTAAGTTTTTATGGGACAATGCCAACTTGGCAGCTTAGCCATCTCTCAGAGCACCCTGTCTGCAAGAGAGCTGTGTCCCAGTTCTGTGTCATTGTATACAGCATATATAAAAGAGCAGTGTGGGCTTTGATTGCAGGTACCCTCTGATACAGAGCAGGAGCTTGCAGGAGATGGAAAGAGATGTGTTCAGATTTCCTTCATTATGGAAGCATCTTCATGGTCTGTGTAGTTACTCTGCAGTAGCTGCCTGTCCCCCTCCACTCCCTGGGTCACTGTGTGGACAAATGTGAAGTTAGAGAAGCTCAGTTTGCCATGTATAAAGCTCAGTGAATTGTCTCTTTGAACACAATGAAGTCTTGGGCTTGCTTTTCTAGGAAAATAGCCCAGAATAGTTGTCTTCCTGCCTGGAAAACACGGTTTACCCTGACGAGAAGTGTATGCAAAGACGAGCTGCCACCTGGTGGCTCCGTGGGGCTCTGGGCTGGGGGATGTCTGCTCGTCCCTAGGGCAGGACACTCTGGACCCTGTGCCGTACCCCAGGCTGGGGGTTTGGAAGCCTCAGGTGGGTTTCTAAAAGCTTTCTGCTAAGAAAGGCAGCATTGGGCTGTTCAGCAGCCTTATAAGGCATTACAGAAATATCCTAGGGAACCTGCTGGGCTTATGGTAATATTTATATTTACTAATTTTTTCTCCTTGCTTTGGTAAGTAAAGATAGCTCTTTCAAGTGCAGCACATTCTTCATAAACAGTTCTGTATAATCTTGCACGTTGGAAAATAGAATTGTTGCCATCGTCGGGGTTCCCTGGGGAAATGCTCAGTTTAGGCTCCTCCAGGCAGCTTGGAGGGTCTGGGGCCCTGAGTGGTGCAGGAATGCTGAGAGCCCTGCACACCCCCTGCTCTGCCAGGTTCACCCAGAGGCTGGGGGGAAGGAGGCTCATGAGGAGCAAATGAGATTGAAGTGAACTCTGCAAATGTGCTGGCCAAACCCAGCTCAGTTTGTTTTTCATGATGTTGCTTCTATTTTAAAATCCAAGTCACGGAAGCCGTTTACAGTGCACTTCAACAATGCTGTCGTTTCCTGTGGGCAAGTTATATCTAAAGAGTTTCTCCTGTTTGGGTCCCAAGAAATTGTGTTCTTGAATATAACAGAAATGTCAGGGGGGGCAAAGGGTGGAGGTTTTGAAAGATAATTAGAAGCTTGCTATTTTTAGAATATTTCGGGTTTTAAAAATACAATTTCAGAGAGGAGGGGAGAAAAATTATTTTGACTTGTGGATGAGAGGTGTGTGAAAGTTGCTTGACAGTCTTTCAAGTGATTATTCAGGTAATTATAAAATGGCATTAAGTGAAGTTACTGCTGTTTTCTCATGTCTTTAGTTCTTCATTGACTTCCCAGGTGAGAGAATAACAGCAAGATTTTTTTCTCTGATGTCCAGCAGAATTTCTTCATTTATGGTTTTTCAGCTTCTCTTCTGCTTAACAAACAGAGAATTGACATTTGATGGAAGTGATGGCTTTCTTTCCATTTCTCTAAATGTTTCTTATGTGACTTTGAAGTTGCTGGAGTGAAGAACTTTACGTTGTAGTTATATATCTGAAAAAGAACATTAGCTCTTTGGACTTTTATGCAATGTTTTCATGGTAAAGCTAAGAAGGATACTTAGAAGTAAACTGGCTCTGCTCATGAAAAAAGGGCAAAGTATTTGCAAAGCCAAAATTGATGGTTACAGTTTTGCCCGTGATTTTGCAGTAAGATCACACATATACATACATACATACATACATACATATATATATGTATGTATATATATATAATGTGCCGCAAATATTCACAGGCCAAGTAGCTGCTCCTTCTAAAAGCTTGTAGTTATGTATGTGTCTCTATGCTGAAATGCTACAGTGAGTGATGGAAAGCAAATAGAGCACTAAATGTGTTTAATGGGAGGTGAAAGGCTTGTTTGATTAGATTAGGGCTTCAGCTGGCCTTTATGCCCTTTTAAGGCAATGAGAATTCCTGACACTATGTTTTAAAACCTGATTTTTAGCATGTTGTATGCAAGTGTTGTATATGCTGTGTTTTCTTTTGTAGGGAATGTTTCTGAGAGTCATTGCCAAGCAATCTCAGTGTACTACAGACATGCTAACCAGTGCTGCCATCATACATTTTAAAGGTGTCTCACATTTAGGATGCTTTCATACTTAAAAAACCCCATCCCTGATAGGTATTAGGAAATATGTCCAAACTCTTTAAATTTGTATTTGCCAGGCCACATGTGATTCTCTTCTTGCTGAAGTGAAGCCTCAGTTACAGAAACTTTTTTTTTTTGTTCTGCTGATATATTTTCCACGTTTGTGTGTGACGATTTGATATGGCTTCTTTGGTTATATACAAACAAGTGAGACTAAGGACTGTGACCTGAAAATTCATTAATGTATTACAAAGGATGAGTAGTTTTCCAATATGAAACATCCCAATGCAGTAAATAAAAGGTAATCAATTCTCAATGACAGAATTTTGTGGCAATTAATGGAGAGAAAATACAGCCTATGTGGAGATAATGTATGGTTATGCAGTGCTACTCTCAGAGTAAGGGCAGCATTATTCTGCAGCTTGCTAACCATTCTGCTCCTTATAATTACCTGTTAAAACTACACCTTTTAATATTTGAATGCAAATGGACATGCAGAAATGTGGTAAATAGCAGTGTCTTGATGTAGGGCTCAGGTGGCGCAGCCTGGTCACAAAGAGCAACGTGTAGTCAGCTGCAGGAAATGTTTTTCTCCTGTGATCCTGTGTAATGCCTTGGACTGTAAGGAAGGGCAGAACATTAAGGCTCCAGGAATGAGAAGTTCACATGCAGATTGTGTGGCATCAGCTAATTGTCCATCAGCTGCTTGCACCTGGAGAAACAAATACTACCACACTATGAAAACTGTAGGAGATGGCTGTCTAGGCCACAGGTCCTTTAATTACTTTTGGAACTTAGGAAAACATAGGTGTGCTACCATCTGCATTTTCTGCAGCCAATAACTTAGATTATTGCTAGCTCTGTAGCCTCTTGCAAAAGGTCTGGGCTCTTCCAGCATCATTGAGTTTGTTCAGAGGACACCAGAATTCTTTTGATGTAATTTACCACAAAAATGAGAGTTCCTCCTTATGTTTGAGAGAACTTTGCAAAGGTCAGTTTCAGTCCCATCAGTGTCAACTGTAGTTCACAGTAAAGTTAACACTTTGAACTGTAGTTCAAAGTAAGTATTTATATCAGCAATACTTTTTTAAAAGCAGACATCCTGAAAATAGCTGAATATATTCCTCATTGAGGTGTAGATGTTGATAGGACCTGAAATTCGCTGTTCTTGCAAAGGCAGTTGTTAAAGCGACATTAATTTTACAGGTACACTTGACTGAATGGATGTCACAGATGAACCTCTGTGCTCATGTCTGTTTAGTGTCTGTGAATTAAAATGTCACCATATGTAACTGTGGCAGCCAAGGAGCCCTTTCTGGATGTAAACAACTGGGGTGGAAGAATCCCGTGTGCAGGATTCCATGGTATAGCATGTATGTATACACAGCCTGCCTTTTCTGCTACTTAAGCGGCAGGGGCTAAATTGGTCTGGTTTGGAGGACAGTGTAAGTGTGGATTTGAAGTAATGCAGTTGTATTAATGCTGTCCTTGAATTGGGGCTACTGGAGAAAAAGTAATTTTTACTGTGTGTCTGATCTGTGTTGAGTATTTCTATAGAACCAAAAAAAAAGGTTTAAGGACACTAATGAACAGGAATGTATATATTTAGCTTTTCCTTCCCAAACACCTTATGGACTCTCTTGCTTACTTACAGAGAGTCATCTCAATTACAATTACCTTTTTTTTGTCTTTGTGGTCAACTTGAAGCAAGAATTTGGCTGAACAAAAAGAGTCCTAGAACTTCTTTCAGAAAAATGAGAGGAAACAACTTGTCTGCTTGAACACTGCTGTGGTTAACTGTTTTTTCCAAGACAAATGCTCAGAAATGGTGGGTGTTAGAAGAAACGTTCTCTGCACTCTCCTTGTCTGTGAGAAGTGCTGTATAGACTGTACATTTTGAAGGACCCTGGTTTCCTCAAAATACAGTATTTAGGGACCAGTCACACAGTTTATTTTTAATTTTTTTTTTTAATTTTAGGTTTTTTATGGCAGTAGGATTGACCGGAGTGCTGCCACTTAGGAGCTGTATTTCCTATGCTTTTCATCAAGCTATTGTAATTTTCTGTGGACAGAACAGATTGTTGCTTCGATGGTAGTGCTATAATTAACTTGGAGGCAAACTTCCTTTGTTTCATCTCTAGGTAAATACGCAGGGATATGAGTCAGTAATAACCAATTACTTTGTTTATAGTGAAGTTATCCTTAAGTGGCCTTGATCTGCTGCAGCAACAATAAATGTGGAGCATCTTAACTCTTCTTTTGGCTTCTTTATATGTAAAAAATGACGGTGTCAAACTGGACTTATAAATAGTAAGATCTCCTCCCTCCTGCCTTACAACCTACCCAGCTCTGTGGGAATTACAGCTCTGGAGTTCTTGCAAGAGGACTGGGTATTGACTTTGATCTGAAAATAGATATAGCTTAATTAGATATAGTCTCTTTAGTTGAAGACAAGGGCATGGTGGGACAGGATTCTCATCAGTGATGAGGAACACAGCTTCCAGGTGCTCCTTGTCAGCTGCAGAATAACAGATACCAGTACTGGGTGACAAAGCTTTCCTTTCACACATGTATGTGGAAGCTGAAGATGCTTTGTGGTTGGGATATTTACCTTAACTCTGCTTATTTCTTTTTAAAAGTTTTTCACAGATCTGGATTAGAATTAAGACTTGGGTTTTGAAGTGTTGGAGCAACTGCCCAAGTCATGACGCTCCCATTTCGAAAGGACTTGGACAAGTACAAAGATCTTGATGAAGATGAAATTCTTGGCAAACTTTCGGAAGAAGAACTGAAACAACTGGAAACTGTTTTGGATGATCTTGACCCTGAGGTAGGCATTAGCCAAGAGAAGTTTTATTTTTTTATTTGTTCCATTACTAGTCTAAAATAAATTGACACTTTGTACAATATACTTTTGGACAGAGTTTTTTTTCATAGCCTGTTGATGATCTCACAGATATATATGTGTATATAATACTTATTTCCTGTTTGCAAGGTGGACACAATTGTAGTAAAGGAGAACATAAGAAGGGATAGCTGTGAGGAGCTTTCTGGGATTGATTATAAATAAGAATTGCTGTTGTTCATGTTCTTGAAAAGAAAGTTTATTTAGAAAGGCCTGTTTAACTTTCCTGTTTCCAGTGCTGTCTGGTAAACAGCCCTTTTGCATCCATGTTTGTTTTATTATTTCTGCTGTGGAGTTTGATGGGAGTGGGAGGGTGCCAGCCCCTTCTCATGATTCCTGGTCTTGTATCTGGTAGCTTATATCTATTCTTGTCCTCATGCTGACTTTGTGAAGAGAAGACAAATAATTGCTAAGCTCCTGAATGATTATGTCAGCATGGGGTATTAAATAAAGAATATTGCAGATTTGTCCTCTATAGATATTGGAGCTAATGTCAGTCTCCAAGACTTGATGTTTTCATCTTATGGGTCTGTGTTTTTGTTTTAATAAAACCAGGATTAGTTTAATCTTGATGTTCAGGGATCAGTTCAGAATATTATATCACCTGTTTTGTTGCACTGCAAGATATTACTGATATTTTAAATGCCTTTGACTTTATGGATATTTTAACAGGAGAACTGGCAAAAGGGACTGGTTGTCTTTCATGGCAGTCAGAATTCCTATACATTCTGGTCTTTCTGAACTAATATACTTTATTTTTTTTCTCTTTAGTTGAAATATGTTGATGTTATCAAAGAAACATCCCATACTGAGTCAGGTCAAAACCAGAAATACTGTGTGTTAAAATAATAGTAGAGTCAGTTGTCTTACAGACTTAAAAATCACATGGATGTAAGTGACAGAGGAAATAGTCTCTTGCTGAATGTCTAAACTGTAAATAGCTGAGTTTTATTTAGAACTACTCATTTAAACAGTGCTGATTCTAGCAAAGAAATGTAAAGTAACTGGCAAATTGAGTGCTGGGAGCTATTGTACTTAAAGAATTGCTTCTATCCTACTGAGAGCACAGTGTGCTGTATTTTCATTATATTCTCCATGTTTAGATTACCTTGTGTCCTTCCCTGCCCCAAAAAAAGGAAGTTGGCAGGGGATCAAAGATTGCCTATAAAAGATGATGTACCAGGGCTGAACCTTGCAAAAAGGGAGGAGGAAGAGGGAAATGAAACTAAGCAGGTGCTCACCCAGACTTTCTAAGCTGCATTTGTTTTGCAGAATGCGCTGCTGCCTGCAGGCTTCCGGCAGAAGGACCAGACTGCCAAGAAGGCCTCGGGTCCCTTCGACAGGGAACGGCTCCTGGCCTATTTGGAGAAGCAGGCGCTGGAGTACAAGGACAGGGAAGACTATGTGCCTTTTACAAGAGAAAAGAAAGGTAACACCACCCTTTCCTGTGTAAGTGCTTATGAAATCTCTGAAGTGGGCGAGCCAGAACTGCTGTGAACTGAACGTGAGTGAAGCACTGGCAGCTGTAATGCTTTTAACTCACAGTGTTTCCAAATGGCTGCTACTGTGCAGGGCCAGGAGGCTTCCTGTTCAGGCATTTGTGCCACTGGGGATGGTGTGCTTCATGTGTGTAGCACAGGAAGGAAACAAGACTCAAAGATTTTATTATAGATACTGATGGGCATGGTATCCTCAAAGTAAGAGCTAACGCTGATTTATGCCAATAACAAATGCTGTCATTGTGCTTGTGGCTTATGCCTTGTGCTGAGTACAGACAGCAACCTTTTTAACACTGTGTTGGATTAGAAAAATAGCAGTTGAATGATGTTGTGGTAGACAGTAATGTTCGAAGATGATGTAGGCTGACAAGGCCAGACAAGTGGTGTATGCAGTTATGCAGTCATGGTGTTTTTCTGTCATCCGTACTGAAAGCTTTAATAAGATTGCATAGTTACTCCTAACTAATTATATAGGTAAGATCACAGCTTTTGAAATCTGGCAGTGGTTTGTGGTCTGAAAACCATGGGCATATTATTAAAGCCTGGGATTTTAAATTTTTGCTTTGGATCTAGCATTTTCCTTTTCAGAACAAAATTGAAAAAGAGTGTGCTTCTTAAATATTGTAAGAACAACTCTTTTTTTTTTTTTCCCCCACCCAGAACAGAAGTTCCCAAATTTGTGGAGCCTTACAAAGCACTGTTGGTAGGCACAGATACTCCCAGACCTGTGCAGGGCACATATGCATAGGAGCAGGCTTTTAGCTGTTGCCACAGTGTTTGAGCACTGCTTGAGTCCTGGCTCATGAGAACCTTCCCCAGCAGCAGGGCAGATCTGCTGCACTAGCACTTCAGTAAATTGTTTCCTAAGTTGTATTCCAGCTGCTCCAGATGAGCAGGCTCCTCTTTTCTTAAGGGTTTGAAACCCTTTAATTCTACTTAATTCTCTGGTGTGAATCATTGCTTATTTCAGGATCGAGTCTTCATTCATCCACTGAGTTTGTGTATATGATTGTGGGGACTATTTAGTGAAAATTTTGTTGGAGGTATTGGCATTTTCTCTGTCTGTGCCAGATAGCTTTACCTGACGAAGCTGGTGCCTCCCTTTTTTTCTTGAAGTAATAGATTGTGACTTTACAGTGTGCTGCCCTCTGTATGATGGACTTTCTTCAAAGAGCGTTTTTTGCTTTATTTTGTAGTTCAGCTCCCTGTGTGTTGAGAGATAACTGTGGCACTCCTGTGCTGACAGCAGAACAGGAGTTTGGTGACTGAACCTGTAGGAGTAACTAAGTGAAGGACCATGCAATATTGACTGTAAAGGCAGAGGCACCCACAGCAGCAGTACCTTCATGGTACCTCTGCTGCTGCCAAGTGCCTGTTCGTGTTGTGTTTGGCTGTGCCTGGCTTCTGCTGCTCTCCTGACAGATTTTCCAGTCTGGGTTGGTTGAATGTGGTGTATTTGGGGCTCAAGGTGATTGGGGAATCCCTTGCATCCTGTGCACTGCTCAGTCAAGGAGAGAGCTGAGCAAGGAGGATGTGCTCTAATGCTACATTTTCTGCTGACTGCTAATGTTCCTTTCACATAGATGGCTCTCTAAAGTCAGCTTACATGCACACATAAAAGTATTTGCTTGGGTAGATAAAATCTGTGAGAATCTTGTAGAGAAACAGAAGGGTCCAGCTGTAATGCAGAGCTTGGTTAAGAAAGATCAAATGTCATTTCCTTTATTTAGTAATACTTTATTACATAGTCTGTCTGCATGTTGCAATGAGTCATACCAGTGTAGTTTGTAAAATTTCCTGTATCTTGTAAAAAAAAAAGTTGATATTTAGTAACCTCTGTAATTTATCTTCGTGCTGTACAAGAGAAAATAATATGAAAAATGAAATGTAGATTACTTTCATTAAAACTAAAAATGTGGAAACAAATGTTTAGTATCCAAATTGATGCTCTCTTGAGTGGGCAGGAGGCAAGAAGATCAAGCTCATGTTGTAGTAGGTGAGGGATAACCTTTTTTTTCCCCTTGTGAAAGTATTATGGTTCAACTTTACTTGCTGCCACATTTGCTGCCATTTTGCTGCCACATTTGCTGCCATTTTGCAAATGTAAATAACTTAATCTTTTAAATCAAGAAGTCATGATATTTATCTAGATGTAGAACTTGGAAAGGGCATGGGGTGCAACTTAATACTTGTGTAGGATTTTCTTTTCTATAGGGGGCTTGTATCCTAATGTGCTTTTTGTTAATATTAAAACAGACCAACAGACAACTAAGCTGGGTTATAATTTTTCCTTTTATCTAGAAATATGTGTTGCAGAGAAACACTAGCAAATTGTGGAATAAGGGTATGTGAAAATCTTGCTTGATTCTCCTGTTAATTTAGGAGAAATGTGACAAGTAATAACCCTCAGTTCCAGAGGTTTTGGGAGGAGAGAGATAGATTGGAGCTGCAGCTGGGTTTTTTTGGTGCCATTTTTTGGGTCAAAATATTTCTGTGTCCCTGGCTGGTCTCATTGCTCTCACTTGTTCCAATTATTCATTTCATGAAGCAAGAAGAGGAAAATCTACCCTTCTCTTTCCTTTTTCTATTTTAGTAGAACTGATGTCCTGCATGGCTATTTGGTCTGCAGATTTATCGAAGAAGCTTACCCTAGGTTGATTTTAAATATCCTGTCTTGATACTGATTCTGGTAACCTTGTTTCCTACTAGAGTGTGAAGGAAAATAGTCTCTTCCAGATGCCCCAAGTACGTAATTTTGGGGTAACATGTTATTAAAACAATGTTGCTTCTCTGTCAGTGATGATGTAATTTCTCCAGGTCTGTGGAACCTCTTTTGTTTTGCACTATGACATGTGGAAGATCTGAAATAATTGTAAAGTGTCCTGCTGTGGTGAAATGAACAGTGCTAAAGAAATGTGAAGTTTAATCCCTAAATTATACTCTATTACATTTTCCCAGTGCCTTGATTTTGTTTCTAAAAGCATCCCTAAAAACTTACTTTGTTTTAAAACATGATTTAATGATTTAAGTCACATTTTGTTCCAATTAAGTCTTGAACCATACAGTAAACCATTGTTCAAGAGGTTCATGAGACCAATGTGGTAATAATTGCAACAAAACTAGCTTTGTCTCAATGTGTCTATGTAAGTATGTCGTAAAGATTTTACAGGGCATGCTGCAAGGAGGAGCTCTCATCCAAACACTAAAGCAAGGCTTCAGCACTGAAGGCTGTTGCCCTCCAGTGTGTTCCACTCATCTAACCGAGTCTGACCAATGCTCCTCCTCCTTCTCCCTTCTCTTGGAACAGCAGAAGAAGAGAATTATTGCAACTGAGATAAAAACATATCTGAGATAGTAATGTACTTTGTGCTGTATAGTGCACAGCATTAGCAAAGCATTGTGTAAGCTAAGCTTTGCATTTCTAGCCTTTGCACTCTCCTAATTGTGGCTTTCTCTTCCCCCTGCATTCCTGTTGGGGTGTGTTTGTTCTGTGTAGATTTGCAGTTCATGTAACTTCTGCTTTAGGCTTGGCTTGGTTTGGTTTTACCCCTTCTCTATCACCCAGAAAACAGGCTGAAGCTGTAGCCACCTGGTTAAAGCTCTTTTGTTGGCACCCTGCTCAGTTGTTGCTCTAGATCACCATTGCCTTCTGTCGCATCAGGATTTGAGATGCTGTGTTCTCTGTTTGCCATTGAATCACTTTAAAGTCTTTAAAGGAAGTGTGTTACATGTTGTGAAGTGAAGCTAATATCCTGTAGGAGCTTTGCAGAAACAGCTTGTCAAATTGATATTCTCCATACAAGAGCACTAGAACAAAATAACGTGTGATACTCCAGCCCTAATGTGAAACAGTTTTCTAATTCACTGCTACGTGGCCTGTAATCAGATAGCAGAAAGCAGCTCTGCTTCTGCACTAAGACATTGAGGAACTCACTTGTAAGTTGAATTAAAAACATAAATATGAAATTGTGCTTACAAGTGAATTGAAAAACCTAAGTCTGTTACATGGTAAGAACTGGAAATGATGAAGTGTGGATTATATAAATTTCAGAACTAAGGAAGGTTTAAGGAACATGAGATACAAGGAATACATCAGATGTTGCTTGCTTTTCTTCATGAAGTCAGTGATGAGAAAAGCTTGTATTCAGTTATTCTGAGGTAGCACTTGATTTGTTTCCCTAAATTGAATACCCCGAAAGTGGATTTTAGACTTTGTTCTGCTGTGCAAAGTGTGGCTGCCTGCTGTCTGTAAGTGTGCAACATGTGAGAATAGTATCAGCAATGTGCAGTCCCACCTTAAATATGGTGAATCTATGTGGGAAATGTCCAGGGCACTTCAATGAACACCATCCAGTGTTCCTGCCTTTAGAGCAGTACAGTTGTGTGGAACTTGGGACCAGAAGTTTGTTCTGTAGCAGAGGAGGCCTATGACTTAATCCTGGGTGTGCGTCATCTAATATGTTAGCTTAAAGCCATGGAACACCTGCCTATATAATTATTACAAAAATGGTGTGAACATCCCTAAAATTTGCCTCTTCATATTATATTGCTTAATCTTTGCAGTGTCCTGGCTGGCTGAAAAGGAACTGTCATGTTCCTTCATGTAATCAAATCCCTGCTATTTGGAAATGTTCCACTTGAGGGCCAGGCAAGCTGCACATCTCATGGGCTGCACAGATGTGTAGTGGTTTTTGGTTTTATTTAAAACTTGCATTAGAAAGGGGGAAGGGACTTGCTGAACTGTACTGGCAGCAGGCCTTGAGTGAGATCATTGTCCCCAGAGACTCAGGGGTCTTACCCTTCTAGAAGTAAATTCATGGCTAGAAGTGGGGAAGGATCTACTTTTTTATGTGTATTGTAAACCTATGATTTCTGTTCTAGGATGAGATGAAGCCAATGAATGAGAAATTATGTGCACAAGGGTGTGACTTGTTTTATAACAAAAACTGCTCCTGACCCAGCTCATGTGACTGGAGTTGGCTGCAGTGAACATTTCTGAAGGGCAGTGGCTTTTAACATTTTTGCTTTATTAAAAACTGATTATACTTCTCACTCTCTTTAGGTTTTCTAAAGAGTCAGGCATGTATGGATAAGTTTATTATTACTCTTAGGAAGCAAATATATGAACCAGATGTTTCTAACCTAGGAATTTAAGAATTAAAGAAAAGCAGCATCAGGAAAAGTAGTTATTTTTTTTGTGAGCACCTTGGGATGAACCAGACCGAAGACTGAACTAGGTTAAAATACATTTTTGCCAAGCTGCTTTTAACTGAGATCAATTTATTTTTCCTGCTCTCTTCCTGCTGCACTGATGCTGCAAATAGGATGGCTGAATGAAGGCTCAGGTGTCCGAATCCCATTGTCGTCCTTCCTTGTACTCCAAAATCCTCACCTTTTTAATAGCCCATATTACTGAGGGAAAATAACACAAACATAGCTGCTGAAAAGCTTTAGATCAGGTGTGTGCTGCTCAGAGTGTTTCATGGATTAATGAAAAGCTTGTCAAACATTCTTGCATCTCTTCTATGAACTACAGTTTTAGTTAAAGGTTAATCTCTCCCCAGTAGGTGATGCTGCTGAAATAAAATGATAGAAATGTATTGCATCATTTATATCAAAACAACCTGAAACCATTGCTACATAAGCCTTCAATTTATGACAGTTTTCTTTTAATCCTGAATCACCAACAGTTTCTTTTGGACTGTCCATCAAAGCTGAGGTGTGAGTGGTAATGCATGTCAGCTGCACTTAACTATTGTTTGGAATCAATACAGTTATGTAAGGAGGTTATTTTCTGCTTCTAAATATGGATAATGACCATTTATACAAGTTTCCAAAGAGATAGCAACCCAGGAACAAAAATACCGTGTTGCTAGCAACAGCTCTTGGTCATCAGACTGTGTTGTCAGAGAAAAACCTGATGTGCTTCTCTGTAGTCTGTGCTAGTGGGAATGCATTAACTTCCTTTAAGAGGAAAATGACCACAAACTGCTGTAATCTAGAGAAGATACAAAATACATGATTTTGGGTTTAGTGATGCTAAACTCCACCTGCTATCACTGTAACTGGGACATTGGGATGAGGATGATTCCTCTGTGGAAATACTTTTTATAGCTGTGGATATGGCAGAGGTTGGGCTCCTGAAATAGGACTGAGACTTCATAGGATGATTATCAACACCACTTCCTACCCCAGGAAATAAGAAAAGGAAGTTGGAACTCCTTTCCCATTGCTCTTTCTGCTGATAGCTCAGGCAACTTGGAAAGTCTGAAGAACTTGAACCTTAAATAGCTGTTAAGATTTGATTCACAGTTGTGTAGTTGAAAAAAATTTCTCTCGAATGCATCACTATAAGAGCTTCTGTTTGCTGTGTTAATTTGTCCTGAACCTAAGCACCTGTCCTGGCTCTAACCCATTGGAAGACTTCTTTTTTTCTGAAGGACCAGTTCTAAACCATTCACAGCTGAACTGTTAGAAAGGCTTTCTCATATTCTGATTTCCTACTCTAACTTTCCATCTAAAGGTGTATGCAGGAATTATGGTAACTACACAGACCTCTACCTAATTAATGTCTTCTAAAATAAGTTTTCCCATTACCTGCCTGTAATAACTAAAAAGTTGGTGCAGAATGTAATATTACTCTTGGTTCTTTTGCCATTGAATCTTCAATGACCTTTCTAAGTATCATTTTAGAAAACAGTGTCACTGGCACAGAAATCTGCTAACATGTTTTGGGCTGTTCACAAACCATGGTTCTCTCAAGCAGCTTTATTTTTTTGCTTCAGAACTGAGGCTGACATCTGAAATCAGATACATCACGTATGGTTTAAAAACTGCAGTGAATGGCCAGGTGTGTGATTTCAGATAACTCTGTGATATTCTCTCTCTGACATATTCAGATTACAGTTCTGCCTGGGTCCCTTTTTCCCTAGAGAGGAAACTCAGCATTCTCTAGTGGTACTAAATCTTTCTTACAGTCTTTCTAGACTGTTCAAAATTATAATGGAGGTTTATATGTTGCTTTCTAATACTTAGGAGAGACAAATAAGGTTGGAATCATGATCCAGACTCCTGAAAATTTATTCCTGTTTATGTTCTTTCCTCATCTCTGACTTGCAACAACAGAAGAACCCTTTATGTTGTTTGTGGTCCTCCTAGTATTCACTAAATGTAATATGTATTCTTTAAGTACCTAGTATTTGAAAGATAATAGTTATATAATGTAAAGTAACATCAGACTTTCCATTTTGTTTACTCCAGGGAAAATATTTATCCCCAAGCAAAAGCCTGTACAGTCTTTCACAGAAGAAAAATTCTCTCTTGATCCAGAGCTGGAGGAAGCCTTGACCAGTGCCACAGACACAGAATTAGGTGACCTTGCAGGTGAGGGTTTTTTGAAGGATGAATGGGCTGGTACATATTTAGACAAGAAAGATCTAGAATTAATGTGGTGCTCTATTGATCTGACTACAGGATGTTGTAGTTGTGACTGAAACTAGATTATGTTGTTTGCCAGTTTGCTTGAGACGTTTCACCTTTGTTGATTTGTGATAATTTGTGAGGAAGTTAATTATTTGGGCCTGCAAATGATACCTGATTTTCAAACTCAAAACCTTTAAATCCATTCCTCAGACTGGCTGGTTTTTGATGTGTATGTGACTGCTTTTTCTTATGCATAACAGTGTGTTTGTATGTGCCTGTATTCCTAAAGCTTCATTTTGTGATGGAGCTGCATTTTTTAATGTTGATGCTTGAACCTGATGAGGTCAGAACATTCTAAGATGTGAAAGTCAACTAAAATGTCTATAATTAATTATTTTTTCTACTTTTTTCAAATGATTAAGATACTGAATGGCTTTTTGTACTGATAACTATTTTACAAACATCAGGTTTTGTTACTTAAAGGAACCCTGCATTTTTTGCTTTTTCTTTTTTCCCTTTTTCAGCAATACTGGGAATGTCCAACTTAATAACAAACAATCAGTTCTGTGATGTAGTAGGAAGCAGTAATGGGATTGACAAAGACAGCTTCTCAAGTAAGTGTGTACACAAGTGCTAGAAAAATCAATTCTCTGTACTGCATACAGTTATTATAACATTCACTGTTCTGTTGCACCAACATTCTTTTAGACTCGTAAGTCTTAGTCTGGAAATGTGTATGCCTATAACGTTGCTAATTGAGTTCTGGCAAGAATGGAATCAAAATATATGTACACTAAAGAGTCTTCTGCATTTAAGTCACTTTTTGATGACAAAAGTAGGCATAAACATGCATTGTGTGTGTTGGTTCCTAGGTTTTATATTTGTAATTCGACTCCTATGTGCTTTCTGAAAAAAAGCAGAAAGGCTATGAGGACTTTTGAAAAAGAATTGAACATGGTGAAAATATGGTCAGGAGAGATGGTATGTTTTTTTGGTGGGGGAGAGGTGCAAAGACTGAAATGATCTTTAAATACAGTAAATATTTATAATGTGTATCATTTATTCACAATGAATGTGTGCAACCTTTTGATTACCTTTAAATGCCTTACTTTGCAGATATAGTAAAAGGTGAAAAAATGTTGCCTGTTTTTGATGAACCACCAAATCCCACAAATGTGGAGGAGACACTGCAAAGGATTAAAGATAATGATTCTCGTCTTGTTGAAGTTAATCTAAATAACATTAAGGTAATTAACTGAAGGCTGCAGTAAATATGCTGCTTCTTCTCAGTAGAAGACACTTCAAGCTGCAAAACTCTCTAAGAGAGCATGATAGGCTTATTCTAAGTACAGCAGTCTTTCTGCTGAATGTTGTAGTGTGTATAAGCTCAGAACCTGCAGCTAAAGTGATAAGCCATCTTGGTTTCTTTTGCCAAATGTGTATTTAAAAACTCTTAGACTTTATCACTGACAGCCCAGATTTCTGTTGCTGCCAAGCTGGCAGCAGTTCCAGCGGTTCATTATCATGGAGTTAACTGCTTTGTTGAATCCTTTGTCCTTGATGAAGCAGTGTGCTCTCAGTTTCTATTGCAAGCAAAGGGATATTTGTGCCTGATATCCTTCTGATTCTTGTATGGAAGGGCTGGTGGAAGTTAGGGCAGCTTCTGCTCCTGAGTATAAAAGTTGTGTTTTTACACGTGACAAGGTTTTGTATGTAAGCTTGAAAGAAACCAGAACTGCAGCACCCCTGACTTGCCAGTGCAGGGACAGCCTTGCCAGCAGCCAGGACTGCTTGTTCCCCTTACTAAAGGGGGAAATAAAATCCATGGTTTAAGAATACTGTGTAACAGGTAAATGTTAGCCAAAATAACTGTCTAAAAAGGCAATAGATCAAAGTTTCTGATACAATAAACTGAGACATTTGCTACCTAAGTTAATTATTTTAAAAAATTCCTTTCAAGCTTGGTTGCTACTATACTGTAAAAATGATTGCTTTATAGAATTGGTGACTTACAGCTATTGCATCACAGGGTAGGTCTTCACTGTGAGACTGCTGGAGACCAGTGGTAGTTAATATTGTGTAGGGCATTTTGCTGTAAAAAAAATAAGATAGTGGGAAAAGCTGGGGGGAGGGGATAAACTTGTGTATCTCAAGAGAGTGAAATGCTATTTTTAATTCAAGAACATACCAATTCCAACGCTGAAAGAATTTGCAAAAGCCTTAGAAACCAACACACATGTGAAGAATTTCAGCCTGGCAGCCACCCGAAGCAATGATCCTGTTGCTGTTGTAAGTACACACGGTAACAGCTTTCAGTGGGGTGCAAGGGAAGTTAGAATGGAAAGGCAATGGTAAAGGATTGAATTTAATCCAGTTTAAATGCTCACGGATTAAAATGTTTCCATTCTGCTATGCTGTAAAGTATGTTTTCTTTAACAGACCTTTGTTGTATCTAAGTTGGTAAATGATTACTAGTAACTTAATATGCAGCAATGCCTCAGATGTGTGAGGGAGAATTCTTTTTTCCAATCCCTTTCCCTGATTTTTGATTTTGCTAACCTCCTTCCTTTTTTCCTTTCTTTCCTAAGTGTTTAGTTCCTGCTGTTCATTCCAGCAGCCAATAGTTTATTCAAAATTAATTTATAAGAAGCACATTTGAGGACTAAAAAACACCTATAATATTTTTCAACTAATTAGAGTTTCAGTTGAAGTTGTAAAATGCCTGTTTCTCTATCTCCCTGCTACCAAAGATTGGCTTAAAATATTGGTGTATAAAGCATAATATTAGTCAAAGTATCTAGCTTGATACAATTGAAACTTAAATATAATTTGTCAGGTCGTTTTTTTCTATATTGAATTAAAGCAGTACCTTATTTAATTACAAATAAAGAGGTAACAAAACAAAACTAATTGTTTTGCCAGGACAACCCTTTGCACTTGTTTTAAATTCAAATTAGAACAAAAGCAACTAGTTTGAAAGACTCCGTTAAATGAACAAATGAGCATTTGAAATCTTTGGGTTTGGGTCAATTAAGAAGTTTCTTTTCAGCAGGACTAGAACGTGTAAGAAAAATCTATAATAGCTTCTTTTCTCAGGTGTGGTTCTGTTGGGTTTTTTTGTATTGTGACTTGATAGAAAAAAAAAATCAAAAGGTACAATTTTTCCAACGGTAAACTTAGCAGTTAGCCATTCTTGTTTTCTTCCTCTCTCAGAAATAACACCAGGTATAAAAGTGTCTTTAGCTACATGCTGGTACCATGCTTATAGCTTTGAATTTACCCTCTTCCTACCAAATCTGTGGACAAAAGCATTTTGAAAGTCAGATCTCCTGTTTACAAATTAACCATATCTAATTCTCCTCTCAGTTTACTAACGCCCTTTCTTTGGCCTTTGCTTAGCAGCCTGCATTGCTCATTGTGTGCTGTGAAGGCTTACAAAATGGAATTGGTCCAATATGCTAATTTCAGACAATTTATATTCTGTGTAACTTTTTAGTTTGTAACAAGAGAA
Source organism: Rhabdornis inornatus (assembly GCA_013397075.1). NCBI lineage: Eukaryota > Metazoa > Chordata > Aves > Passeriformes > Rhabdornithidae > Rhabdornis > Rhabdornis inornatus. The sequence goes on from VWZS01003386.1 coordinate 210,048, forward strand.
AGACAGGCCTTCTCTTGACTGAATGCTATTTTAAAAGGGAGTGTAGATAATGCCTGGCTGAAGACTCATCTCAGTCTCAGTAAGTGAAAGCTTACAAGGTTACTTCTTGCATCTCTGAACTTGCTGCTTCCATGGAACTAGTTAGTGGAAGTGGTTATTGCTGTGTCCTATGAGGTACTGCAGCAAAATTCAAAAGTTTAATGATGCTTTCTTATATTCAAAGGCTCTTGCAGATATGCTGAGAGTAAATACAAAATTAAAAAGTTTGAACATAGAATCAAACTTCATCACTGGAGTTGGAATTTTGGCATTGGTTGATGCACTGAAAGACAATGAAACATTGACAGAGATCAAAATTGATAATCAGGTAAGTGAGGTGGTGGTAATAATATAACTAAACCCAGCCAATCCTAATTGACTGAATATTTTTAGAAGACAGCTTGTGATAAACTCTTCAAATATTTTGTTTAATTATCTTAACACCATCAACAATTGCCCTTAAGATTGTCAGAAACATCCAGCTGAGGTTGATTTCTGTGCTTTCTTGTGCTTTAAAGTGTGCAGACATATTTAGGACCTTCTGCCTATTTGATCAGCTAGAATGAAGCTGAGTGTTTGTTGACTGATATAGGGAAAGTATTTTGATCTCTTTCAGGATGAACATACATAAGCTCTGTTGTCTTTGTGTACCTTTTATTTTAATAGAGGCAGCAGCTGGGCACAGCTGCAGAAGTAGAAATTGCCAAGATGCTTGAAGAAAACAACAAGATCCTCAAATTTGGATACCATTTCACACAACAGGGACCTCGAGCCCGGGCAGCTGCAGCTATCACAAAAAACAATGATTTGGGTAAGACCTGTCATTAATAACTGAATGGGTGTGTGGCACATGCTTTAAAGGTGTCTGGTTATTCCCTTTCTCCTTGACAAAACCAGGATAGCACAAGATTAGTAGAGCAGTTTCAGGTTTCTCTTGTGCTTTACTCCTACTTTTTAGTTGCTACTTGATGTTTTCTGTTTTGTTGCAGGGTGTTCAGGTACATGATCAGAGGATTTTTAGCATAGTTCTAGAACAAGAGCATTCAAATTTCATGTGAATTGTGGCAAAGGAAGTGAAAACAATAGTTTTGAACACTCAGTTGTATTCAGATAAGATTCACTTTCCTTAAAAGCAGTACTTGAAATAAACAGTGTAGGATGCCCTGTTCAGTGCCAGTATCCCAATGTCACTGGGATTGCTTGAGCAAGGAAACTGAACATACTGTCATGTACAGAGGCTGGGACTGGGCAATCTCTGCCTTGGTGGTTCTGTTCATGCACAAGTAGCTGATAGCAGTGGCATCTTTATTTGATGCTGTCAGGTTTGTTGGAGCTCATCAGTTAGAATCCTAATTAAATGGATCAGCAGAAAATTGGTTAATAACACAGTACCTGAATGGAAATAATTTGTATAATAATGTCAAATACTTGAGGCACTCAACTACAAAACAGTGTCCATCTATTCAAATAGAACTGCATTTTAAAACTGTATTTAATTAAATCTTTTGGGTTTAGATGTTTTGTGGTGACCTCTCACAGTGTGAAAAGGGGCCAGGCAGGTTAGTAGTAGTAGTAGTAGCAGTAGTTAAGGAATATATTAGAGAGAATGACACAGGAAACTGGAATTTGGTTTTAAAATCTGATTCCCCTCTGAATATAGGTTAAAGCAGGAGAACAGCTCTGAAAGATATGGATGAGTAACTAGAATAGAGCGCAGAGAGATAAGAAAGGCACTCAGACACTGCGTATCTGTTTCTCAAAACAGATTCTAAACCAGTTGGGTTTTTTATCATAATGCTTCAGGTGTGTCACAGCTTTCTAAGGTTTCCCCTCTCAGTAGTTCTCTTATTAGTGCTTGGCTGTTCAAAATCTATGCTTCTATTGATATCTTGCCTTTTTTCCTTTGCTTTCTTAGTCTGGAGTATGCGAGTAAAAGTTCCTGCAAATACCTTTTCATCTCTCCAGCCTTGAAGCTACAGAGAAGGTTACTCTGAATACCCATTTGGGTATTGGGCACTGAAACTGAGATGCTCCAAGTCTCTCATTTCTCTCTTTGTATGTTCCTTCTAAAAAAACTCTACATCTTTTTTTCCTTGCTCACACTGTGTTGTACCACTTCCCTGTTCTTTGTCTGTGTACATTTAACTGCATGATTGGAGAAGTCTAGGGCTGGAAATTCTTTTCATCTGTTCTTGCAGTTTGATGAAAACAGGTATGAATAACTTCTGCCACCTACTTTCCCTTGAGTGGATTTGAGAACAGATTCACTTTCTCCCTATATAGATGTGCTTCTTTCACTTTTTTAAACAAAATGGAGATGTCCTTTATATTTTGTCCTTTATGTGTCCTATAAGACCTTTAGTGCTATTTGCTTTGTCTGTACAGAAAAGGAAAACATAATTTAATAGTGTGAAAAGAAAACATCAAAAATAAACAAATGCTGAGGAAAACTCCAGTCATTCAATCAATATCGCATATTCTCAAATCTTAACATGTGAGCTTTTAGTTATTTTATTCACAAATTTTTATTGCTCTTGTGTTTTGACAAATGAATTTTTTTATTAATAAATGGAAGGTTTTAGGCTGTTGATTGTAACATCTGTGTGTGTATAAATCGTGTTAGATATACTGTGAAACTTTTGTAGTGTTTCTTTTGAAGCCATGTAAATTAAATTCACCTCTAAAAAACTGCAAAAACTGTAAAAAAAAGAATCCTGGCTAAATCTGCTTATCAAACATAAGATAATTAATGTTTCCCACCTTCCTTGGAAGGTTTGCAACTGTTGAAGACCTTCCTTGGAAATATTTGCAACTGTTTATGAATAAGGCAATAAGCTCGGCTTACTTGCTTAAAATGCTGTCTAATGCTAAGTGTTAGCTGCCTTAATTTGTGGTACTTTCATGTGACAAAGTAACTGTTCTTGTATAGAAACACAAAAAATAGTTAAAATACTAATATAGCAAAACTCTTTTTTGTCTCCCTTGTTGCAGTTCGGAAGAGGAGGGTTGAAGGAGACAATTAGCAAAGCTGATGCCAGAACTGTGGAGTCAGCATGGGCAGCACCGTGGGCTTTGGCAATCTTGGACTACATTGACCTGGGTTAGAAGGGAAAAGACTGGAAACCCCATTCCTTTTAAAGCAAAGCAATAGAATCATCTGCTGGCATGCAGCACGGTTTTGGGATGGAGTGAGACACAGTAACTGTGCCAGTCTCTGTACCATAGGTTTTGATTGGGTTTTTTTAAGAACTTTTTTTGTATTTCAAGACTTTGGCTGTGCTTTCTACTAAAAATGTAATTGCAGATCAGTGGTATAATTGTCTGTACTCAAAGAATGGGATGTTTAAGATCATTGGGCAGATACTGACCCAACTGAAATGTTTGTAAGAAAATCTGGGGGGTGTGTATTTACATGGAGGGGTGTGTATATATTCCTGATAACAATGCCTTAGTAAGAAGGGATTCTTCACCCAGCAGCTGGACTCGTGTAGAGCTGTTCAGCTTTCTTCATATGCACTGAAGAGAAATCTTTCACAGCAATGTTATTTGTAATTCTACTGTTTTTATTTTTTTATTTGTTCTTGATACTGTAATCAAGTTCAAAGATATTCTTTTAAGCCAAACAAAAATAAATTGGCTAAGGACTTCTCCCAAGAGATTACAGAGACTAATAAAAAAGTGGAAGCCTTGCAAAACAAGAAAGAAATTCAGGAGCCTTGCAAAATGAAAGTTTTTCTGTTACACCTAAATCCTTAAAGTCTTTTTCAAAAGGTCCCATAACTGTCTTGCTCTGTATCTAAACTGGATAAGTTTTTAGACTGATTCCATGTGTTCATCACCATTATTTAGTTTATATTCTTTGTTTATAAATTGTTATCTACATTCATAAGTATCAATTTCTTTAGAAGTAGTGGACATTAATATTTAAAATTCTGCATAACTGTACAGGAAAAGCAGCCTTTACTGTAAGACCACTGACCTAAGTTGCATTACATTAAGCTATTTGTACTTCATAAAAATGTAACAGTTTTTAATAATGAAGTAACACTTTTAAGAAAGGTTTTTTAAATTCTATATCTGTCTTGATGTTGAAACACTACCTAAGACATGCAAAAACTAATCAATATGTAGTGTCAAATCTCTAGGGCGTAATCATTGTTAAAGTGTTTAAAGTTCTATAAACAAACTAATAAGGCAACAAGAATCACTCCAACTTCTGTACATAATCACAGTACACTTTGAAATATGAAAACCTAGAAGCTTTTTGGTGTAGGTCTGTTTGGACTGTCTTGTACTAGTTTGCTTTGAGATCACAAAAATGTTCTACAGGACTGCTTGGCTGTATTTATAGCAGCAGAGAATTCAACTGACAACAGTTTGCATCCAAAGATCATAATGTGGTGAGCATTATGTGTAGAAACCATATTGGACTGAGAATTTTGCATCAGGTTGTATATACTGTAAAAACAGAGTGAGTCTCTGACACTGTGCCCACATGGTAATTTGCTGCAAATCTTGGTTTGGATCTTTTAAGCCAGACTTTATTTTGGAGGTGGCTTCAAATGTTTCTGCAACTGTACAGAGAATTTTGAACTATAGTGCCTTCAGTGGGGATGTATATAACTGGTTTATACTCATGGAAGAAGCTTTTTTTCCCCTATTTCCAAATCGGCCTTTTATTAGAATTAAAAATAAATATGTGCTCTGAAAACCAAGTTGGAATTAATTCAGTTAAAGCCAAAGACTACACTTACTGTAACCTCACAACAACACCAGAAGTGTTCTGATGAGAAACAAAAAGGGCTTCCTTTGGTTTGGGCTTTTGTAAATTTTCAAGAACTTTTTAGATTTTGAAATAAATTTTGAAATAGTTCTAATACAATATGTATACAGGCACAAGTGTCTTTTTACAGACACTGCTGTACAAAGATGGCCAAAGCATGTCATATGCTGAGTTGCCTAAAGCTGTACTTTACTTTTTATTTGCTAGTCACCATAATAATTTTGTGTCAAAAAACAGGCTGTAATGTCTTCCTTCATTTGTTGAAGGGCTGCATGTTCACAGAATCTGTTCATGTGTTTGGATTCTATGATGAGTTATTTTATCACTACCTAAAAAGGTTAGGCAGTTATCTCCTACTTGAAAATGAAGGAGAAAACTGAAAGGCTGGATTATGGAAATAATAGCCCAAATCCCTTTCTTGCTTTTACTAAATCAAGTTTGGCTGTTTTTAATTATTTATATTCCAATCAAAGGCAGGGCCATTTAAGTTGCAGCTCTCAGATGTCCTGTCACAAATTATAGTATTGGACCCTAATAAATGGTTTAGCTCTGTAAACAACAGCTAAAAATTTGACTGCTTGTGACTTTCAGTACAGATACCTGACAGGCTAGGCATGGAAAACAAATTTTTTCAACTAGGAGAGTTTAATCATCCAAATTGTTGCAAGACCTTTGGCATGGTGCATGGAACAGTTAACAGCAATCACTTTTGTGCCTGCAGTGTGCATCCTTTATGGAATAAGTGAAGAAGTTGAGTCTGTAGGCAGGAATCTTCAAGAGTCTCAACAAACAAAGAAAACACTGATATAATGCTGTGGAGTGTGGTGGGATCCTGCGTGTGACTCCACTGATTGTGAGTGCAGGAGTGGTGTTACTTTGAGAGCCAGTTACCGTAAACACGAGGTCTTTTTTCCAAAAGAGATACTGTTTTCTTACTGATTATTTTTCTGGCTTAATGCAAAAATCAAATGACTTCATATGTTGATTCTGTTGGTTCCAAGCTTAGCATAGAAACATAACCAATATTTCAGAGCAATTACCTATTTACTCTTGTATTTTAAAGAAATAACCTCATTCTCTCTGCAGCTTGAGTAATCCTGCGTTTGTGAGCTACAAACGAGCAAGTGTTCAATTTAAATTTCCATTGGGGAAGAGGTATTGAGTATTTTAGCATATCAGCACTATATGCTGTCAGATTGTAAAACAGTTACTAATTTTTGGATAATTAAAGTACTGTATTCTTGTTGTGGCTTTGGGGTTTTGTTTCTTTGCTGTTTTTAGCAGTGTGCTGACTTGCTGAAAGCCCGCGTGTTTATATGAAAACACCGCCTTTCCCTCTCGAGCGGTGAAGGAGCGGCCCGGTGGCGCGGAGGGGGACGGGCTTCCCTCAGCACAGGGCGGGGCGAGGAGAGCGCGGGAGCGGCGCCACCGCTACGGCACCTGTGCGGAGGGCAGGGGAGGGCGGCTGCTTGGTGCGGAGCGCTGCAGCCG
>VWZS01003386.1:216385-292626 GCA_013397075.1 Rhabdornis inornatus
AGGGGGCGGAGGTGCAGCTGGGCACCCGCGGCCCTGTCACTGTCCCCGGCCCCGTCCCTGTCCCTGTCCCCGCGGTGCCGCTCCCCGTCTGGGCCATGTTCCCTCACGGCCGCGGGTGCGGCCCCTTTAAGAGGAGGCGGCCCCCACCGGGCTGCGCGCGGCTCGCGCGGGCGGCGCTCGCTGTGACGTCACTGCGCGGCGCCGGCGGGGCCGCGCTGCTGCCATGGCCGACATGGCGGATCTGTTCGGCAGCGACGCGGACTCGGAGCCCGAGCACAAAGGTCTGGGGCGCTTCTCTCTCTCTGTCTCTCTCTCTCTCCCTCCCTCCGCCCGTGGTGCTCCCGCCGCGGGCTGCACCGCCCGCCCCGCCTCTGCCGCGGCCCCCGAGCGCGGGTGGCAGGGAGGGAGGGACGGAGCGGGGCGAGCGGCACGGAGCCGCGGGCCGAGGAGTCCGTGCCGGCACGGGAGGTTGTTCGGCTGCAGCCGAGTTCTGGAAACCGTGGAACACATGGTTTAAGTCCCTTTTTCAAAATTCTTGTCCGCGTTCCTGTAAATTACTTTTCAAGGCAGGTGTTCTTTTATTTTCCCGCTGGAAATCGCATTTACTAGCCTCGGCACTGAAGAGTGGCTTCATTGTCATAAACCGTCTTGGGAAGATGACTTGGATTAAATAGAGTGACAATTTTGGATTTGTCGGATTTTATAAGCCGCGTCTATATAGTTAATTGTTTAAGCCCTCACTGTTTCAGATGTTATCTTCGTCTGTGTAATTCCTTATCCCTTTTACAGTTTTAGAATCTTAGATAACAGCTTGTGATTTGAAACTTCTTCGCACGTCCGTGGTTTTTCATTGTGCCTTTCTTTGGCTGTGCTTTTATTAGCGGACGTTTTATTTTACTATTCTTGGTACCTTTGTTGGTCTTGCTTACAGTTCTCTATAGGTTCTCTCTGAGGGTCGGGTTGTGTTTTTGGGGTTTTTATTGTAGCAATGCACATCATCTCACATGCATCTTCAGAGGGGCATCCTGACTCTTGAGAGGGTGGTGTTTGTTTTTCAGATTCCGATTCTGGCTCTGATTCAGATTCCGACCAGGAGAATGCTGGTTCTGGGAGCAATGCTTCTGGCAGCGACAGTGACCAGGACGATGACAGGGAGGCAATAAAACCCAGTAACAAGGAGTTATTTGGAGATGACAGCGAGGATGAAGGGGCATCCCATCACTCAGGGAGTGACAACCACTCTGAGAGATCCTACCAGCGCTCTGAGGCCTCGGAGCACGAGGACAACGAGCAGTCGGACGGGGACCAGCACAGCGCGTCCGAGGCTGCGCACGACGATGATGAGGATGACCATGAGCATGGCTCAGAGGAAGGCAGCCATCATTCAGAGGGAGATGGTTCTGAGAAAGCACACTCTGAGGATGAGAAGTGGGGCAAGGAGGACAAAAGTGATCAGTCAGATGATGAGGAGAGGCAACAGAATTCTGATGATGAGGAGAGACAGCAGAACTCTGACGATGAGGAGAAAGTGCAGAACTCGGATGAAGATGAAAGGCCACAGGTGTCTGATGATGAGGAAAGACTCCAGAACTCGGATGAAGAGAAAATGCAGAACTCTGATGATGAGGAAAGGCCACAGGCCTCAGATGAGGAGAAGATGCAGAACTCTGATGATGATGAAAGGCCCCAGCGGTCTGACGAGGAGAAGATGCAGAACTCTGATGATGAGGAAAGGGCCCAGCACTCCGATGAGGAGGAGCAAGAGCACAAATCTGGTAGGACTGAATACAGAAATAATGATTCATTGCTGGTTTGATCTCTCTTTATTGTTTTGTTTGCATTGGCCTGAAAAGATTGAAACTTTAATTTAAAGGCATTAATTACATAGCTTTTAACAATAGTCACCTTTGCATTTTTTTTTATGCAGCGCTTTTAGAGCTTATTAATAGAGAGGAATTTTAAAATTTGTGGACCAAAATTTTTTGTTTGCTGAGAATAATTATGCTCCTTAGTAGAGTCTGCAAGGGGCAGCGATAGCGAGGATGAAGTTCTGCGAATGAAGCGAAAGAAACCAATTGCATCAGATTCAGAAGCAGAGAGTGACACAGAAGGGCAGAAAGGTAAATGGTGGGGGGGTTGTGGGGTTTTGGGTCCTTTAATCTTCCTCTTGAGCGTACCATTCATCAGCTGCAGCGCTTGATAGAATTGGTAACATTTGCCGTGGAAATAACAAAACAGACATCAGGAATTCTGTGTGGGAGGCACATGCTCATCCTCTCCGCTTAGCTCTGTCAAGTTTTCTCTTTGCAAATGTTCTTTCGTGCATTTTTACTGAAAGATACTGAAAAATGGTTCCTTTAGTCAGAGCAGCCCAGGGAACCTGTGCTGTGTCTTGTGGTGGTTTAGGTGGCTGAGGAAGAGGCATTTATTTTCTGAGAAGTAAAACCTCCAAAATGTGTAATGAAGTTTCTTTACTTCAGTTACTTGAATAAGGATTATGTTATACTCTTCTGTTGCCGTTTTTCAACTTGATTTCCTTATTTGATGAATAAATCTTACATTAGGCCTGTGTGTGCATATATTTCTGTGGTTTAAAATTGTAATTTTTCTGCTAAAGAGCATGCAGACGTCATGGATCTGTTTGGAGGTGCCGATGACATTTCCTCAGGGAGTGATGGAGAAGACAAGCCACCAACCCCAGGACAGCCCATTGTGAGTGGACCTGACTTGAGATAATTAACATGCCATTCCACTCTGAAATGCAGAATACCAATTGAGTTGCGTAATATTCTAGTGAAAAAAGAGTAGTGACATTAAGTAGCATTACAGATAATTTTGTCCCAACTGAAAGAATTATTAAAATTTTACAGATAATGATATCAGATTTATCTGCCTTCCCTCATCCCTGCTCTGCTTTTTGTACTTTAAAAAATATAAAGAGTAGTTTGATTGCTAAGTAAAATACAAAGTATTGCAAGTAAAATACAAAGCCATAGCTTTGGTACCTTTTTGCAGCTATTTGAGGAATATTTTAATTTTTATGATAATTTTTTATCTTTTCTTCTTTAATCTTGTAGAAGGTTTCCCCCAGTCTCCAGTGCTCAGCTGAGAACTCTGTTGGCTCCTTTGCTGTTCTTTATTGGTTTTAGTCTCTTGAGTTTGCACTGGTACTTGAAGTCACTTAGAGTGTCACATGACAATGCTGAATGGAATTCCTTTCAATGAAAATACCTGAATTCTTTTATCCAAATCTTCCTGATCTCTCTGTGTCTATTAATGACTTTTCTTTAAGCAAAATGTAATTATTAGAGCAGCAGTAGCCAGACAGATTTTTTTCACTTATGCTCCTGTTCTTTTTTTTCATTAGGATGAGAATGGACTGAGTCAAGAGCAGCAGGAAGAAGAGCCTATTCCAGAGACCAGAATAGAGGTAGAAATACCAAAAGTAAACACAGACTTGGGTAATGATTTGTATTTTGTGAAGCTGCCCAACTTCCTCAGTGTGGAGCCCAGGTAATCGCATGTTAAATACAGGATTGCTAAAGTCGTTTTAGTGTTTCCCTATGTTGCTTTTGTTTAGTAATACAGTTAAATGTGTTTGCTCTATTTAAAGTTGTTGACATTAAGATGCATATTTTTGATTGTAATTAGTCAATAGTAATGGCTGTTGTTTTCTAAGCAGATAATTTTATTATGGAGTTGGGTTTCAGCTTGATTGAATAACTTATTGTCTGTAAAAACCAGACAGAAATGTGGTTTAATTGAAAGCACATGCTGTCACTTGAGTTGAAGCATAAGTTCAGGCTCTCAGAGATGTGGAAAGGCAAACGCACACGACCCTTATGTGCTTTCCAGTGATTAAAAACAACATTTTGAATTTCAGAATAAGGCCTTTTTAATATGTGTATGTTTAATATACACATTTTATTTGTGTATGCACTTTTTTATTTGTGTATGTTGTGTATTTATAAAGAGGCTGGTTACTTGTTTTCCTATGCACCTAACCCAAACTGAAGACATTTACTGGAATGCATAAGGAGCAGCAAAACCAATTATTAGAGTTGTTTGTGACGTTAGGTTTGGCCCTAAAGGCCTCCTTCAGCACTTGCAGCACAGTGCTGTTGAATCTGAGTTTTGCTGAGCAGCTTTCTTGCCTTGTTCCCAAGGTGCAGGTTTAGCTGGCAGCACAGCCTTGTTGGTGTCACACCTCAGCTCAGCCATTCTCCCTGCCTTGGGGCTCCTGGCTGCTTCAGGAGAGAACTGTTCAAAATCTGGGGAGTGCCTGCTACCAGGGAGAGAAGTCCTGGTGGTCTCTGGAGGTCAGGACTGGAAATGGAATTGTACAGGAGCAGTCTGTTTATCACTTCTCCCTTGCAGCAGCCTAGGTACTGTTAGGAATGAGGTGAGGGAAAGAGTTCCCCCAACTCACTCCCAGCACAGTCACTGGATTTTTTGATGGAAGAGAGGAAAACAATCTCATCTTCCTTTCTCTTTGGTTGGTTTTGAGATTGAAATAAAAACAAACAAACAGAAAGAAAAAAACAACAAAACATGTGCTCTTAGAAAATCCCCAATTTACCTCATTTATATTTCTTTTGTTTTATTCTCCCTGTACAATCTTGGATATTTTTTGTTCCACACTTAACTCTGACCTCATCATGCTGATATAAGGAAACAGAATTTCCTGAGGCAGACTTGATTTCTTCAGCTGGAACATTCAGATGCTGTGAATGTTACCCTGCAGGTGATGGTAGTCAGGTCCCCAGGCTGGGAGTTAGTGCAGTGAATTTCCTGGCTGTCCCACACTGCATTGTCCGCTGTGTGGGCAGGGAGTAATCTAAACCTCTCAAGCACCTGTTAACTTGCACAACTCTGCAATAATCTGGATTAATTTTCTTAGAATAATAAAGAATATGTTGTAAAATTTGTTGCAGACCTTTTGATCCCCAGTATTATGAAGATGAATTTGAAGATGAGGAGATGCTTGATGAAGAGGGTAGAACTAGGTTAAAACTCAAGGTATAATACTGATTTTCCTTTTGTCTTTTACACTCACTTAGGCACTTTCCTTCAAAGTCTGTTTCAGATCTTTTGGAATGGTGTTTTGAGTTTTCAGATTAAGAAAGTGTGGGCACTGAGGAAAGTTGATCTATTTTAGTAATAAGTTTTTAAAAAGCTTGACAGCTGCATTTCACCTATGAAAGCAATACCTTTCACCTTTATGTCTTTGCATTGTGCCACAAATTATCAAGCCTTTCTAACTGCAGTTCTTGACCTATATAGAGTATATTTTACCACGGTGTTCCTTATGAGCTAGAAAAACTGTTTTGTTTTTTCCCCCTACAGGTAGAAAACACAATACGATGGCGGATGCGACGAGATGAGGAAGGGAATGAGATCAGAGAAAGCAATGCACGGATAGTTAAATGGTCAGATGGGAGGTCAGTTTGCACTCTTTGTTACTGAAGTAATGCAGTTGTTCTTGCAGTGATGTGCAAAATTAGGAGGTCAGCAAACTTTGACATCAGTTCTGCACAGTACAAATTATTTTAGTCTCAGTGCTTTGAAAGGTTTATGCTGTTTAGTTTAGATTGAAATATAATTATTGTCTAGATATAAAAAGGAAACATTAAGGCTTTCTCCATTTAGAAATGAGGCAGAAAAAATAGATTGCAGTGGCCTTATCAAGTAACTGATGTGGGAATCTCTTTTAAGCATGTCCCTCCACTTGGGCAATGAGGTCTTTGACGTGTACAAGGCGCCGCTACAAGGAGATCACAATCATTTGTTCATCAGACAAGGCACAGGCCTGCAAGGACAGGCTGTGTTCAAGACCAAGTTAACCTTCAGGTAAACTGCTGTTCTGTATCAAATATTGATACTGTTTTTGCAATTAGGTGTTGTAACTAGTATATAAAGATCAGATATACCAGTTTGTAAAGTTTCACTGGTTAGTAAGAATGTGATATTTTCCAAACTCAATTTTTCAACAAGATTTGTCCCACATTAGGTGTCTAAGTTGGGAATATTAATGTGCTACTTCCTGCATTATGTAGGCTACATACAGATTTTTTGTATATATGTTTTAATTTGCATTTTTACATGCAAGTCCTCATTTGAGTCAGAAAAAATATTACTATTCCCTGAAGTTAATCTTTTGTCTGAGGTACGGTTGCTATCAAGATGGCAACTGCTTCTTGAGATATTGATGTGAACTGTAAAGGATGGGTGTTGAGGTTGATAAGGGTCAAAGGTTGTGGGATTGTAGCATCATTAAGGGTAGAAAAGGCCTTAGAGATCTTTGAGTCCAACTGCTAATAGCTGGACTAGTAATTTCTCTGAGAGAAGACTTGCTGTCTCCGGTAGCTTTTATAGTGCACATAAATACTTCTTAAAAAGGGTTGATGCTTTTACTTCTGTGCAGATGAATCTCTGAATTCTCAAGTATGCTGGCCCTACCATTGTCTTTTGGGAATGGATGTTCCTTAAAGAAGTTTTTAACCCCTAACAATTTTTTACCAGGCCGCACTCTACAGACAGTGCCACTCACAGGAAGATGACTCTGTCTCTGGCAGACAGATGTTCAAAGACCCAGAAAATTCGTATTTTGCCAATGGCAGGCCGTGATCCAGAGTCTCAGCGCACAGAAATGATCAAGGTATTGTGGCCTGGAACTCTCTGATCTGCTGGTTTAATCTAAATTATCACACCTGTAATACACTTGTGATACAAATACAATACAGCTGGACATTTTTGAATATTCTATGATTTATTAAAAACAGTGATGTTTTGGAGTTTCAAGCAAGAGTTATAAGCCATCGGTGTGGCTTGCTTAACCTTGCAGATGACAAAACAAGGAGAATGTTTACAGCCTTTACACTGCAGTGAGATTATTTCAAAAGCTACAGTAGAATACGAGGTGCTCCTGAGATGGTTTGGGGGTGTTTTACCCCTCAGTCCGTTGTTTGTTTGGACAGAAAGAAGAGGAGAGGCTGAGGGCTTCCATCCGCAGGGAGTCGCAGCAGCGCCGCATGCGGGAGAAGCAGCACCAGCGCGGGCTGAGCGCCAGCTACCTGGAGCCCGACCGCTACGACGAGGAGGACGAGGGGGATGATGCCATCAGCCTGGCAGCTATCAAAAACAGATACAAAGGTGGCATCAGAGGTAATCAGCAACCTTAACAGCATGCCATTATCTGTGTGATTCACATAGGGTGATTGCACTGGAGAGCCTTGGTGAGACAGGATTTTGCCAGTTCATATGGTACATGGAGAGACCTTAGTTCAGTTTGTCTAAGTTTATTTTGTTTACTCTGGACTTAGGTTCTGCAATCATTTTGTGGCAATAAATGTAAGACATTTTTAATATTCTCTCTTCCTCACCAGTTTCAGATAAACATGCTTGTCTTTTTGTTTTTTTCTGGAATCTGCAGAGGAACGTGCTAGAATCTATTCTTCTGACAGTGACGAAGGCTCAGATGAAGATAAAACCCAAAGACTACTCAAGGCAAAGAAACTTAATAGTGATGAGGTAAGAGAAGGACTTTGTTCTTAACCTGCTCATTTTTAATGAGGAACATTTCCTTCACTAAATCTAGTGTTTAAACTTGGGACGTCTGTGGTTTCATTTACGCTGTGATGAATGTGTTATTTGACTTGGCATGCTTTCCATGGTAATTAATCATCAATTTCTTATGCACTGCATTAGTTCACAGACCTGAGTGATTCCCAAAGGAGGTCACTATTGTTATTGCTGCTTTAAAGATGGAAAAATTTATGCAGAGTTATGTAAAATGACTTTACCAAAATTATGCAAGGAGTAAGAATATTGGAATCCTAGTGTTACCTAAGTTACTTGGTCTTCTCCTGTTTATTATGGAGATGAAGCATTTTCACATGGTATTTCTGCTCTTTTTAAATAGAAAAGTTTAAAAACTGAGTTAAAAAGAGACTTACTGTCCATTGCTAAACATACATTTTCCATCATCCCAGTATCATCTGAAACATTGAGCCCTGATCAAATTAACTGTTAGCTACAGCAGTAGTGCTGTTTCCTAATCTAAAATGGTGTTTTATTGCTTTGTAATTTATGACTTATTGGTATTATTAAATGAGTCTTCGTGAACATTGTGTTTGAGGTTTAGTTCGTCCTGTCAATGCTGATACAGCACTGCAGTGTTACACAAGGAGCAAGGTGCTCTCATTTTCTTTTCTGTACTGTGTTTCCTGTCAAGTCCCTGGGAGGCCTCCCTCCCCAGCCCCTTGGGTGTTTTCTGTGTACTGAATGCAGGTTCTTGGTGCTCTTACAGAGTTAGCTGAGTTATTTGCACCAGCAGGCGTTGTAATGTGAAGTAGAAGTAAAAATCAGTTTTGTCTTCTAAAGACATAGATTCTGGCTTTTTGTTATACATCAGGAAAGTTTAATATTTCAGAAAATATAGCAGCCATAGTGAGTAGACAAAACCGTAATTTTGTGAGCCGTGTGAGCGTTTGTTAGTAGAAATTGAATTATTTTTAAGACTCTTACTAGATGTGTTAGTTATGATACAGCAATGTATCATAATGACAGTTCCATTCTCTCAGAAGAAAAGGTCTAATCAGCAGCATTTCTCTGCTGCTCGAGGAACAGCAGCCTCCATTTTAAAGAGTGGCTGGAAGGTAATGCTCCTCTGGGGCCTTGGAGTGGTGCTGCAGTGCCACAGAAAACCCCGGTGGTGCTCGAGTTCTTGTGTTCAGTCCCCCAGGGGCAGTGTGGTGTTCAGTGCATACCCACACCTGTGGAACTCTGGTTCCTTGTACACTCACTTGCTTTTAGCTGCTGTCAGTCACCAGCACAGCACAAATCTTTGTGCTGATAACAATTTGTTATCAATTGCAAATGTCAGTCTATTATTAATACACTTTATCACCACACAGCAAGTAGTTTCACTGTTGCTGCAGTTAATGGGGTTATTCTGCTGAGCTGGAAGATGACTCACTGAACAATAGCCCAGCTAGATTACAAGAGAATGTTGTTCTGAGGAAGAAGCTATCATTCAGATTCCCACCCCTGTTAATTTCTCTTTTCTGTGGTTAAAATTCCTTCATAACTGCAATTCGTACTTACTTAATACATTAATATTAAATTATTGAATCAAATCAAAAGAATCAAATGCTTTTGGACAAATAATTATTCCCTAGAGTTCTGGAACTCTAAAGTTCTGGAACTCAATCTTTTCTCCTTAAAATGCAAGCAAGTTGCTTTAAAAAATTTAAAATAAAAAATCCAAACCCACACTTCCAAAATCAACAAATGGAAAAAAGAGGTTACTTAGACCTGAGAGTATTTTTAGAGATACTCTTATTTTCCAACAATAGTTGAGCTACCACTTGTTCCTCACAATTGATGAGTTTTGCATTAACAACTCATAATTTAAAATGTTGTTTGGAAGGATGATTCAAACTGAACTGGTGGGAATGTACATGGAGCAAAAATCGACCTTTTGACTCCATGAACTAAAAACTGAACATCAACCCTATAAAAGTCTTTATGGTATTGCTTGTAAGCAGGCAATTAACTCAGTGATTTGAGTTCCTTTAACCAGCTCTTTGAGGCCTCATTTACTATAAACTGTTACATTTCTTGGGTTGTAAACTGGTGTTGATTCCGAGTGCCAGTGATTCCTCCTAATTTTTTTTTCTTTATGCCAGAGAATGGTTAGTTTAGTTTTGTCTTCCTAATGACAAAATGCCTGCCCATTTCCTGATTTCTTCTTTGCTTCAGTACCTCTGATTCAGGCCATACAGGTATAAATATTGTGAAAACTTAGCAAAGCTGAAGGGGCTGCCTGAAGGGAAAGTATCTGTATGCTGGGAAATTCACTGCAAATTCGAGGAGTTGTCCATGCATGTGAGACCTGCTGAGAGTGCCCTGCACATGCTGTAAATACAGATAATGCAGAGACTCTGTGCATGCCATGCTCAGGCAGAGCAGGTGTGGATGCAGGGCCAGCAAGGGGACGGAGCTGCAGCTTCCCCTGCTGGTCTGGGGTGTGACACTGGGAGCAGCCACTCAGTGCTGAGGGCAAGGACTGGCACAGAACCAGCCCTGCATCACAGCAGCACAGAATGGAAAAACTCGAACTAGTAATTTTGCTTTTCTTACAAGGAGGACTTTGAGGTCTTTCTGTTGTTGTTCTGTGTTTTTTCTATTTTAGCTGGAAATATGGTGGTTTATTTTTGTCCTTTTTTTGCCTTTAGGAAGGTGAACCTTCTGGAAAGAGAAAAGCAGATGATGACGACAAAGCAAATAAGAAGCCTAAGAAATACGTGATCAGTGATGAAGAGGAAGAAGATGATGATTAATATTAAGGAAGCGCAGCAGTTGATTTTTTTGTTGGTTTTTTTTTATATATATATGTTTATATATATTGTACAGTTCTGTTAGAGCACAGATGTAAGTAACCATAAGGGACTTATTTTGATAAAGGAAAATTCCTAAGTCTGCGTTTCTGTTGTGAATAAAGTTTTTTTGACTTCCTTTGACTCCAAGAGTTTTGTCTCATTGCAGCAAATGTTGCACCAGGGATCATCACAGTGCTGATTTTTATCTTGCACAGTGCATTTCAGTTTTGAGAACTGTAGTATCAGGTTACCAAGTGAATTGATTAGTAACTTAGTGAGTTCATTAGGAGAAGCTGTGCTAATCTCTGTGGAATGCTTAAATGAGAAGTTTGCCTGACAAGGGTATGATGATAAAGCTTGCTAGGAACATACAGTGGTACAATACAACTCTGTTTCTTCCCTAGATATTCCTTATTTCCTGTTTACTGGACTGCATTACTATGCTGGTATAATTTTTTGACAAAATATTTCTTGCCATGTTTGAGTAAATCATTTTAACTGCATGAACTTCACAGCTGACTAATCACATAAGACATTTATTTTTCATGCATTGAAGTCCAGAATGAATATCTGTATCTTGCCTGAGCAGCAGTAGTAGTAATAATAATAATAACAATAATAGTCACGTGCTAGGGATGTAAATGTCAGAGTGAAAGCACTTATTTCAACAAAACATTTCTGCCAGCAGAGCTGAAAGTCTTCTTCAAAAGGTGAAATGAATTGCAGTGCAAAAAATGCAACATGACAATAGTGTCTCAGAATCTCATGTAATTCTTTTGGTGCCATTTCCTCTTGTTTCTGGTAGGTTTTATAAATGGTTTTGTTTAGGTGGGATGTCACTGGAGGAGAATGTTCTGGACAGAACCATCGCTGCATTTACACTTTTTATATACACATTTGACGATGCAGTACCAGCTGTAAAGCAGCAGAAGAAATAACTGAACTTTTCCACTCTTTCTTTCAGAGATGAAATATCCATGTGCAGTTTTTCTCACTGATGAGGGAGCATTCATATGTTATCTGTGCTGCTTTTTTGCCTGACTTCTCCCACAGTCCTGCAGAGCCTGAATGTGTCTTGAAGTTGAGAAAGCAGAAGTAGCTGAACTGCCCTATAAACAAAACCATTGAGGGATGCTGTGCAAAGTTTATGATGTGGATTTGTGTTACATAAGCTGAAATAAAGTAGCTGGTAGTTATTGAAGAGGGGCTGGTCCCCATCTCTCTCCTGCCTAGCTAATTTTGGATTTTTTCTAAAACAGAGGGAGAAAGTGCCTCATCGTGAGCGTTTTGCTTGTGGCATTCCCTGGCTCTTTGAGTTAGGGCTTTCAACCTGGACATCCTGGATAGTTGTGTGCCACAAAGCTCTACCTCCACTTCTGTCTGAAAGGTACAGGAGTGTTCTGGCTGCAGAGCACAGAGCTCTGCATGTATTAATATATTCTACTGAGCAGCTGACTGCAGTGGAGACTGCAAGTAAGAAAACAGAAAATTTCAGCTTGGAATTCTGAGTGCCTGAGAAACTCCCTTATTTTTCTATACTTAGTTATCTGAGAGTTTCTGTCCTTCTTTAATGTGCAGATAAAGCCCTCCAGCTGCTGGGAGACTGGTTCCTTACATGAGGTTACCTGCTCTCCATTGGTAACTCTCAGGAAGAAACTGGCTATTTAGGAAAGGACTCATTCTAGATGGATGTAACATGCTGTACTTTCACATGAAAGCCTTCCAGATACCTCTAAAACAACAAATTTGGCACATGGAAACACAGCATCATTTCACTGGTAGAGTGTTTACTTTTATACCAGTTTAATGAAAATGTTGGCTATTTTTTTTACTACACTCCTAAGAGTGAAAATGGAACCACTTTCATAAGTTTGATGCTGACTAAGCCTTTACTAAGTAAGTGGTCCTGTTTAGCTTCCAAAAATGAGGCTTTTTGTGGATTACAAAGATGAAAAGAAGTAATTTTTTACACTGTCGTCTTTTGTAAATTGCTCTTTTAAAGTCTTATTTAAATGTGGACTTTTAGAAAGTGTTTTCTCAGCTTAAATTGGTTTAGCAATCATCTTGTAATTAAAGTCACTTGAATGAACAGCCTTATCCCCAGCATTTTTCTTTTAGTTTTGGGTCTGATGTATGGTTTTATTTAACTCAAAGACAGTTTTTGCTCTCCCTTTTCCCAGCCTTCCAGGCTGTCTGTTGATGGAATGAGGGTATAATGAGGGTATAAGGCCTGTTCTAGTGCCTGGTGAGTACTTCTGGTAGGTTGGTAAAAGATTCAGGTGTGTTGCAGTGTCAAGAAAGCTCAGCCCTGAGCTCTCACTGCCTGAGTGGGCACTGCTGTGAAAACAAAATACTCCTGCTCAGGTGGGGGGGGAAGATTCCCTGAGGAAATAACTCTTCTCCTTCCTGAGCAGGATGTGCAAATGAAGCTTTCTTGGGAACAAAGACAAGTGTCTCCAGTGGAAAGTACAGAATTTATTACTAGATGTTCTCTAAAGTTATCAGGACAAAATGGTCTTTATTTCAGCACTCAGTGCAGTGTGCAGTTACAGGCTGTGCCATTTCAGGTCTGGACTGAAACCTTTCCAAACATTTGCCAGACAAGCCAGGAAGCAGCAACACAGCTGCCACAGGGCAGGTTTGAGTAGGGCTGTCAGAGGCCAGGGAATGTCACAGGGAGTGAGCCCTGGCACTGGGATCTGCTGGCAGTTTGTGTAGCCTTCAGGTCAGGGAAGAGCAGCCCAGCTGAGCACAGCACCCTGAAGGCATTGCTACCCACTGACCCACAGTATTCCATTGTGGAATCACATCTTCAGACAAACCTGAGGGCACTTCCTTCTCTTGCAGTCATGGGCAGTGGGAATACATAGGGAGTATATTGACTTTTGTCTTGACAACCAGCTCATTTGATCTGGCTGCCTTTACTGTAGACATGCTGGATAGGATGTTGCTGTGAATAAAAATGTTTGATGGGTATTAAAAGAGCCACATCTGATTTTAAATATCCTTAATTCCAGTGGGATGAAAAAAATACGGGGCAGGAAAGTGAATATTCAAAGATATCAGGAGTTGTCCTGTAGTGACTGAATGAGCTCCAGAGTTTTCTGCAGCTCTAACTGCCCCTGTTCTTATCACAGAGATAACATCTGTGCATCTATTTGGGTTATTTATGGTGCTTGTCTGGTTGATAGTTAGGTTTGTGTCTGCTGTGGTTAGGTAATGTTTCCCCAGGATCTCCACTTGGAATGACTGGATTTTGCTTTCAGAGTAAGAGTGTTGTAGAGAGCTCCTTCAGAAGGGTCCCTGCCCTTCAGCTCAGGGCAGGGGTTTGATGCTGCAAACAGCTCAGTCCACTGTGCTGTGTTTTCCCATCCTCTAAGGGGGCTGCACTTCCTTTTGGGAGCAGTGGGTTCACAGCTGCCTTGGGTGAAGGCTTTTCTGTTGTGAGCTGAGTGATTGATGCTGCTGTTTCCACACTAATGTCAGTGCACAAAGAATTAAGAGCAAAAATGTGGAAGTTTCACACCCAAGCCCTTGTAAAGCCCCTCGTCCACAGCGAGCTCTGGGGAGCTCTGCAGAGCAGGGAATTGCTGTAGCTGCAGGTATGGCTTGGCACATGGAGCCACAGGGAGTCCCAGGCTGGAAGGGAGCCACAAGGATTGCTGAGTCCAGCTCACTGCTCCTCACAGGGCTGCCTCAAACTAAACCATGGGACTGAGAGCATTCAAACACTTCTTGAACTCTCTCAGGCTTGGTGCCATGACCACCTCCCTGGGGAGCCGTTCCAGTGCCCAACACCCTCTGGAGGTGGTAAAGGTGAAAAAGCTGGTGGAAAAGGTGAAGAACCTTTCCCTAACGTCCTAGCTGAGCTTCCCTGGCACAGCTTCCCCCATTTGCTCTGTCTGTGGCTGCTCTGCAGAGCTCAGCCCCTCTGCCCCTCCAGGCTGCAGAGAGTGCTCCCCTCCATGGCTCTGCTGCCTCTGGGGCACTTGCATCTGGACATCATTTTAGATTCATTATTAATTAATTGTAGATAATACCAGTTCAGACTGTATCTTTCTATACAACTGCTGCTTTGATAGCATCCTGGAGTTGCTTCTCCCAAAGAAAACCTTTTCTAAAAAAGTTGATTACTAGAGAATGTTGATTCTGTGCTGAGATGCTGTGAGCTGTTGGTGTGTTCCCTTCACTCATAGCAGAAGAACCTTCCTGTATGAGTGAGTCAACTCATGAGGGGTAGATAAGAAGGGATTGGTGTTTTATGAATACCACTCCCAGGTTTTTCTCACATATATCCATATATATGAATGTGTATTTTCCACCTCTCATGTCTCTCATGGTCAAAAACTTCCTTTAAATCTAGAGATGAAAATACTTACTGGACATGATTGCAAAGTGAGCACATTTAAACTGATAGCATTTCACTGATCTGTGGATATGTTACCCTTTTGCAAATCCTGTTTGATCTCTCAGAAATAAATAGGATTATTCTGGCTCTCAGACTTTCTCAAACACTAAACTTGAGTAGCTGCTGGCATGTAGCAGGCAGCACCATGTATGTGATTGTCTGTCTAAGATTTAGTCCTGCCACAGCACAACATTGCTAGATACTGGGAAAAATAAATTCCTGAATGCTGCACTGCCACTTTGAAGACTTGAGCCACTTTGTATTGGCACTTTGCTGAACTTCAGGGCAGCTGTTTTCCTCAGCTATTTACTGCCTCTGCTCCCGTTTTTTCTTGGGACAACTTTCCCTTTAGTTAGCCAGCAAAATTTTTGAGTAAACTGGATTATCTGAGATTTTTCAAGCCATTTAAATGTCCTTAATACATGTGCAATGACATTTATTAAGGGCATTCTGGATTTACATGATGGGAATTACATAAATGTGCAAAGCATTGTGATTGCAGTGTGTTCCTTACAAATACTTACACCTCTGTCACACACGGTGTGGAGCAGCATTTTCAAGCCTGGTTTCTGTCGCTGGAGTTACTTGCCAGAGGTGCACACCATGTAACTGAGAAGAGCTGGGAGGCTGGGAAGAGGCTTTGTTGGAAACACAGATGAGCTCATGCTGCTGTTAAGGATTGAGACTGTGGCTTGGAAAAGGCTGCCCTGGATGCTTGGGACAGTTCATAGTTTGGATACAGCATTGGACATGGCAGTAGTTCACATCTGACACTCACTTTCCTGCACAGAAGTACAATTCCCAGATAAGCTGGAAGGAAGCTTGTTTAGGGAAAGAAATTGTTTTGAGTGTCATGGACTCCTTTTGAGCCCCTCTTTACCCCTGTTTTTGTTTTCCTTCTTTCCTTACTTTCACAATTTATTAAATCTCTTCAGACTTTCCTGGGCCAAACAAGTTTCCATTGTTACACAACATCATCCAAGGTGTGCTGGCAGATCAGCTCTATTGCCAGGGATCAAAAATGAGATCTCCAGCTTTTTGACACAGTCAAGGTGTCACATTTTAGCTGTGTGAGGGGATCTCTGGGGGGGTTTAGGACTGGTGTGTTGCATTCTGTGGGGCTGAAGTTTGAGCAAACTTTTTTTTTTCCCGCAGCAGACTGCGACTGTAGAATTTTAAAAGAGTATATAGCCTTTCCAAAGTTATGAGAGATTTTAGGTAGATTGGCTTTTTGAAGGGCTTTGATCTTGAACAAGTCCAGCTTTTAGGTTTTCCTTACACCACGTTGTTTCAAAAAACTGAAAAGCTTTAAGATTAAAGGAAATCTGAAATTAAATAGCAGGGGGGAAAGTCTTGTTTTGGAAGCAGGGGAGGGGCAGAACTCCTAGCAGGTGTTCAATCTCACAGAGGGGCTCTGTTGGGTGAGGCTGGGTCTGTGTGAATGTGCAGCTGCCTCCTGCAGGAACCCCCTGCCCTGTGCAGAGCCTGCAGACAGGGGTGCAGGAGGGGTGGGAGCTCTGCCTTGGAGTGTGTGTCCCATCCTGGGAGTCCCTGCCTTGGAGTGTGTGTCCCATCCTGGCCTCTCACACAGGGGATGCTGCAGCCAAGGCTCAGAGAGCCACAACGTTATTCCTCAATCTTGGGGAAATATGGCAATTAATGAAGAGTAGGCTCACAAATAAAAAACCCAGGCATGCCCTGGCTTTCTCTAAACACCCTAATTACTCAGAAGTACACAAGTTGTCTGCCAGAAGGATGTGCTTTTCAAATCGTTACTCCAGATGGTTCTTTCCAAGCCATATAAATATATGTATTTTAAAACTGGCAACAAAGGAGGCTGTAAAATAAACTGAAAACTTGCATAAAAAAAAAAAAAAAAAAAAAAAATTTAGANTCAGCAAGGAAGGGAGCTTGGGGAGGGAGCAGTGCAGCCCCAGGCTGGTCCTGCTGGTCCTGGGGTGGGTCAGGAGCCCTAAGCCCAGCCCTTGCAGCTCCAACACGTGCCTGCCCTCCCATTCCTCTGTTTTTTCCTTCCACCTGAGGCTGTGTGCTTGCCCTGTCCTGCTGCTCCTGCAAAGCAGGGCTGCATTTCTAGTGGGAAGTGTTTGGCTGTTGCCTGAGTTATGGTGTGTTTCTCAGGCAAGGTGTAATTTTTTTCTGCTCTGAAATAGTTTTTGGGAAGGGTCTTGTGAGGTGTGAACAGTGCTGGGGTTTAGCCAGTGTGTGAAGGCTCAGGTGGAGAGTTTGGGGCCATGGTGTGGCATGGCAGGACTGGTGTTACATGGCAGCCTGCCTTACAAACCCTTTCAAGGTTTAGAAAGCAGGAAAATGTTTGCTGAGATGTAGAGAGTAACAAATCTCTAAAGCCAAAACTCTGCAGTACAGAGTGCTGAGTGCCTTGCTCATCAGGTTGCTCGGCATGAAACACCAGTGGGTTTCAGTTTATAGGTTTGCACATGGGCCTCTGTCCTCTGAGATAGGATAAACTTGATGTAAGCTGTTCTGACAGATTTTAACCTGTGATTTCACAGTGCTGATTGTGCTGCTTAGCTGTCCCCAGTTTCCCAGAGGTTTTCTAAGACTCAGCTCACCTTTTGCTATAGCTTCAGTCTACATTTTGTACATTTTGTAAAGAAGAAAGGGCTGCAATTTACACAGCTGCTTTTTGAACATTTTCGTAAATGTGGTGGTGTCTCTCTCATTCAGTTGTGGACCACCAAGCTTGTCAGCTCCCATTTGCTCAGACCCCAGGATTATTCCTGCTTCTGGTAAAGAAGGGTGCCTTTAGGCCTTACAGCTGGAAGTTCTGTTGTCTGTCTGTATATGGGGAGTCTGTTTTGTGAAGATGAAGCAAGGCTGCACATTGCATGAGGTCGTTTGGAGGTGGGAGATAAAATATCCTTGTGCTTTAGTGTGACCTTGAAAATGCATTGGCAGAGCTTTGATGTGAAAAGCTGAGATTGCTGCTTTGGGCCAGCTGTAACTAGTTCACGCTGCTGTTCATCAGTTTTAGGGTTTCAGAAGGGAGCAGGACAGATTAGGAGAGAGCAGCACACAAAATTCTTGTCATTGGGCAGCTTTTTGGTTCTTGTGACTGGTTTCCATAGCAGGAAAATACGCAGCTTTGGTTAAACCTGCGACGTGTGACTTTGTTGTGCTCTAGAATGAGCCCTGTACTTAGCAGAGTGTTGAGCAGTGTCAGATCTGCTGTAGCCAGATAGAGAGTGGGTGTTGTGCCAGGGTGTTTGTGCAGAGGAGCTGAAGGGCAGCTGGCAGCTCTCGTGCCTCATCATGCGCGCTGGCAGGCGCTGCTGGGCTGATTCACCTCCCCAAAATAACCTGGGCCAGGCTGTTCTTGTGAGCCCCCTGTGTCTCAGCGTGACCAGGGGGACACTGACATTCCCTGCTGCAGCCCTGCAGCATTGTTCACACCAGATGTGAAGGGGATCCACATTCTGAGCTGTAGATCCAGCATACACTGGGGTTCCTCTTCTCCAAAGCCTTTGGGGGAACAAGCAGTGGCTGTTTTCTTGCCAGATCTACCGAGGTGATCCCACAGGTGCTTCCATGGAGCTGGGTACAAGCACAGGGGCTCGTGTGCCCTGTGAGCTCTTCCACTTGAAAGAGAAGTTTCCAATCCCAGTGCTGATCAGTCACCTGTCCAATGGCAGTATTTAATGGCTGGTTTTCTTTCTTTTTCTGAAAATCTGACAACTGTGTACAACCAGAAGTGTGGTTCCCAGCTGCCATTTAGAGAAGGGTGGTGGCAGGAAAGGATTTCAGATTCTGTAGGAGTGAGGGGTGTCCCTGGAGAATGTTTGTAGTAAAACCTGATCATTTTGCTCTCAGCAAATCCCAGGCACTGCTTCCTGAAGTAGAGGGGTGGCTCTTGGGAATTCCACCCTGTGTGGATGTGGGCAGCCCTTGTGCCACAGCATCTCTGAGTGCCTTGGGGAGGTACCAGGGCAGCTGGTGGCCTGTCCCCAAGGCCCTTTCTGTGCTTCCTTACTGCATTTCCCCTTTGCTTTGGGTCCTCTGACTTCTCTACAGGACTTAGTGCTGGTGGCTTCATTCTGCTAGTGGTAAATTCTGAAATGAAATGTGTATTTAGCAATGGTTTTAGCATCTTTAAAAAATAACATTGTCATGTTTGTTTCCGTTTTCAAGAGCAAGTGAACACCTTGTTTCTCCCCAGCCTCCTCCCACCCCCGGGCTGAGGTGCAGAGCTGTTCTCTCCGTGGCTGCTTTTAGCTGACAATTGTTAACCACCACCTTCTGCAAAATGGCCTGCGATGTATTTTCTCTCTGTTGCTCTTCTGCCAGGCTGCTCTGTTCTCCCTGGGTTTGATTTATAGCTGCACACGTGGTTATGCTGATGGGAGCCTTGCAGGGACAGACAGACGGTGCTCAGCCACTGCTGGGGGAGCTGTGCCTTCACTGCCTGCATTTCATGGATGTGCTGCTATAGCTCAGCAGAGCAAGCCTTTAATTCAGGAAAATCTCTGCTAACCTGCCACTGCACTGCTTGTTTCTGCTGCACCATATGCTCTGATGGTGGCTGTTGATTCAGCAAAACTAATGGTAGCCAATAGAGCTGATCAAATGCCCCAGAAATAGTTTATCACATCAATTATTCAGCAGCTGCTGGTGTTTCTTATGACATAATGTGTTTGACCACTCAGAGGTTGGTGTGCTCTGCTGCACAAGCCTGCTGAGGGGGCTTTTCTGCTTCACTCACCTCTGTGCAGGTACAAAGGTTTTCTGTCGTAATGGTTTGAAAGCAAAACCAGTGAGAGACTCCAAGTCAGAAATACAATTTAATAGGAAAAAAAAGAGAAAAATAAAATACATGCAATAGTACAAAAGAAAACCACTGACAGAGTCAGAATACACTTTGACACCCTGCTAGTTGGGGTGGTGGTAGCAGTCCAGATGAAGTGATCTTGAAGTAGTGATTCTGTAGAAAAGTCTGGTGGCTCTTATCCTCTGGGAACCAGTGGGTAAAGGCTGCCTTGGTGTTCCAAATCTCAGTTTTTCTTCTAGGTGGGAAATGTTTTGCTCCTCCCCCTGGGTGGAGCATCTCCCAATGGGATGGTGTAATTTTATCAGTCATGCGGTGGGACTCAGTGGCCCATTAACAGAAGATATCTTCCTGGGGAAAGGATGGGTTATGGAAAAGATGAACACTGCCCCACCTGGTTCTTAACAGATGGCCCAATAGCAGAGGATAGCTCCCACAGAGATAAGGATCACTGCCCCACCTGGTTTCAAGAGATGGTGATAGAACACACACTTTTGGGCACATCTTTACATTGTAACCCAGGACACCTGTGCCCTCTGTGGGAGATACAAGAGGGCAGGTGAGAGTCTGAAAGGTCTGGTAAAGGCTTGAAGTCTTCTTCAAA
Organism: Rhabdornis inornatus; assembly: GCA_013397075.1. Classification (NCBI taxonomy): domain Eukaryota; kingdom Metazoa; phylum Chordata; class Aves; order Passeriformes; family Rhabdornithidae; genus Rhabdornis; species Rhabdornis inornatus. The sequence goes on from VWZS01003386.1 coordinate 236,581, forward strand.
CAATTCCCAATTGGAGCAAGGCCAGATAGAGCCTCTGAGAGCTGCTAACTCTGGGTATTAAAGATGTTACCCTTCATTTTTGCCCTAGACTTCCATGCTGCCACAGTTATTTCAGGAAAAGTGATAATTGAGCATGCCCTGGGTGGTGACCTCGGGTAACCCAGCTGTCTGTGCCCAAAGCTGGGCTTGCCCAACCTTTGGGGCAGTGGCAGTAACCTGCAGCAGAAGCCAGTGGGGCTCCTGGGGAGCAGCACAGGGCTGCACACAGCTCTGCCAGCAGCAAACAGCTGTAAGGTCTTTCTGTTTGCTTGGACAGATTGTGTGTCTTATGTTTTCCTACAGAAAGTTTGCTTGCTGTCTGATTTGATGCGTTTATATTTGTATCAGGACTTGCTGGGTTGGGTTATTTTTTTGTTTTCTGGACCAGGTGCATCAGCCACTTAATGCTTTGGTTCAGTGCACAGCATAAACCTTCTAGGATACAGATAGGTAGTTTAGGTTCCGAGTAGGGAGGGCACTGTGCAAAACTGCACCTTAGAAAGATGCTTTGTTATCTTCCACCTGTGGTTGTCCCTGTCACCTGCCTGATTTGACTGGGTCTCACTACAGGAGCAGACCTTTCCCATCCACAGGGCTAGAGTCTACTTATTGTGGATATACAACATCAAAACATCCTCTTATGGTGTTGGCAGGTTGGGAGGGGCAGGGGCACCCCCAAGATTTTGGCTTTATTTTATTTTATTTTTTTAATTGCATTTAAAACAAAACAGTTGGCTGATCCCTCCTCTACTAGTGGGCTACTGGCAGTGCATTTGCAGTATGAACATTAATGGTGATGTTCATGCCAGTTTCCCTTCCAGAAGTGAGAGATCAGACCTGCAAGCCTGTCTGGGACTGTGACTTGCCTGTGCACGGTCAATTTGCATTGCAGATATGCTTTCCTCACACGCCAGGGGCTGGAAGGCAGGCTGCTCTCCCCAGGCATCCCACACCCATCCTTGTCTGCTGCGCACTGTCTTGTCCCTCCAGCAGCCTCTGCAGTATTTTAACCCAGGGCTTGTTGGGGTGAGTGGCCAAAGCAGCCAATTAACCCCTATCCTGCCAGCCCAGCGCCTTCCCCTTGGTGTTGAGATGCCTCTCACACAGGGCCTGGTGGAAATGTTGTTTCCTGTGGTATTTGAGATAAATTCACTCTTGCATCCTGTTTGAGACAGCCCTTAAGGATATGTTTGTCCCCTTAGATCCATGACAGCTGTAGCAAGCAGCCTGTGGAGCTGTGATCTGGCTGTGCTGCAGGACACTCAGTGTAAGGAGATGGGGGCACCATCACCAGCATCACCCCTGTAAAGCTGCTCATTTCCATGGCCTCCTGTTTCCATGGCAGAACAGAGCAGAGAGAGGAGCCTTCCCTGGAAGGGGTCTGGGATGTGCTGAGGTCTGAAGGCTCTGCTTCCCTGCCCTGCCAGAAGCCTCATTGAGGTGTGGAGCAGCTCCTGGCTCAGCCTGCTCAGTGCTGCTGCTGCTGCTGCCATGGTGCTCACAGAGCCTGTGCTGTGGGACAGGGCTGTCCTGGCAGTGGGCTGGTGGGGCTGTAGTTTATGGTGTGAGCACTTTGGTGACAATATCCTCCACTCCACCCTTGGCTTCCCGTCCTGGGTTCTGGAACTGAGTGAACCTCCCCTTGTGGTGACAGAACTGCACATTGAGATTCTGCAGTTCTGCCTTTAAAGGAAACACAAAGCTGATTTTATGTTACTTGCTTTTAATATTACTGATTTTAAGGCATGGATCTGTTCCTGAGTTAGTGAAGCCCCACAAAAAGTCAGTGACAGCTCCGGGAGCAGCCAGCTGGGAGGTGAGGAGGTGCCCAGCTGAGTTAGCCACACCTTGCTGCAGAGCCAGGCAGAACTTTACCTTCTTGCAGAATGACCATCCCCAGGGTCGGTGGAACTCACAGAGTTTCTGTGGCAATTTGTGCAGCTCATACCACATTGAGCAGTGAGAATTCAGGAAATTGTTTGGAGAAGGAAGGATTTAGAACCACAAGCCAAGAGCCAAATTCTCCTGAGGTTACCTCAGTGCCTGCAGTCACCATCCCTCACTTGCCTCCTGGTTCTGGGGGAGTGGGAGTCAGCCAGCTCCTCATCATTGGCCTGTGCAGGGAGAGCAAGTGGGAGCTGCAGCCTGGGGGAGTATTTCGTGTACCACAACGTGACTCAAGGTACAGCTCAGTGCCATGTTTTCTTTAGCAACACAACTTTCTGACAAAACAAGCCAAAGCCACTTGACAAAACTGCTCCAACAGCCTGGGTTTTTCCTCTTGTCACTGACCCACATGTCCCACAGTATAAGTGGGAGTGCTGTAGTCAGAGTTAAGTTTAAAAAAATAATCGTTCTAAACAGTGGCAAACTTGTTCCTGAACTAAGCTCCTTCATTTGAGAGCTGCACGGTCTCTCAGCCTCTGATAACATTGTAAAGCAGTAGAGAGAGCACTGGCTTTGCAAACGTGTCTGAGGAATCTGTCTCCACCCTGAAACCAGGGGGAGGAGAGGAGGAACTGTATTTTTGGCACAGGTTACTTTGTGTATTTACATCTTCTGCTGAGATGAATTGCCTGTAATGGCCAAATACGAGTGATTCGGTTAATTTGGGGTTCTTTTCCTCATCTAGTCTCACGGTAGCTTTGCAGTGCTGCACAGGGATGCAGATCTGAGGCTGTTGTAAATATTGCTTACTTTTCCAGGTTATCATAGTCCTCCTTGATCTCTCCAGGCAGTGAAGCAGTGTGTAAATATGTGTCACTGCTGAGCATTTGAGTTCATTGTTAGGGTAAATTTGTCAGCAGCTGAGGAGACCGTGCTGGACTGCCTCAGCATCCTCAGGGCAGTGGGACTAACTGAGCTGGGAAAACCCATCCAAAAGCCAGCTGTGATACCAGGTCACCCTTGGGAGTGATGATGGAGGTGGGCAGGCTTAGCTGAGCCCCATGGTGGTTCATCAGGGCTGGAGCTGATGCCCTGCTTCCTTAGGTGGGTGTTCTGGAGCTGCTGCTGAGCCTCCCCTTTGCAGTGAATTCTTGTCCCAGCCTGCAGTGCCAGGGCTGGCTCTCTGCAGTGGCAGGGTGTGTGGAGCAGGGCAGTGGGCACTGCAGTGATTCTCCTCTGCTGCACAGGCTGCTCACAACAGCCTCTGATGAGAGTGCCTCTGCCAGCCCTAAGGGCTGCCTGAAAACAAAGGCAGGGCTTGGGACAGAGCAGGGCACAGAATGGAGAAGCACACCCGTGCCAAAGCTCAGTGTGGTGTGGTAGGGTAGCTGCTGCCCCTGTCTGGGGAAGGATGGTTCTAGAAAGCTGGGCCACCTTCCCATGAGCCTTCCTGTTGCACAGGTGTGCCAGGTAAGCTGGGGTGGAGCTCCTGAGTGGGATCTGGCATCAGGTGAGGAACTATGCAGGAGAAGGGAGCTGCTTGGAGTCTGTGGGTAGCAGGACAAGGTGTGGGGCACACAGGCAGGCACCGCTGCAGACATTCAAGTTGTGCTCAGAAGGTATGCTGTTATTCTCACTTGCAATTTACTACCAAGATGCAACTGTGACCAGGATTTTATTTCTCTTTTGTTTTAGTAGCTGAACGAACACTTTTCTCTCACGAGAATGTTCTACACTAGGTAGATAGGAGTTACCTCTTTGGAGTGACACCAATTTGGGCAGTGCCAGGTGTTCAATGTCATGGAAAAGGGTCTTAAGTAAGATGGAACATGCTACCTTCTCTGTTATCAAGCTGAGCAGTGAATGCAGCATCCCCCAGGGACGGAGAGTCCTGGGATTGGTTCTGGGAAGAGCAGTGATGCCGTGGGGCCGCACAGGTAACGTAACCCAGCTGCAGAAAGGGGAAACTGCTGCAACACGAGAAGGTCATGTTGTGCTGCTCCTCTGGTTTCCCAAGCTAAGGCCCACCCTGTGTCCCTGAAAGACCTAGGTAAAGCTAAAATTAAGCCAGTCAGATAAATATTTATAGTACAAATGTTGGAATATAATCCTCGAGGGGTCTGATTGCTCTCTCTGTACTCTGAAATGTACTAAAGGGGAAATAATAGTGCTATAAATACAGTCATGTTTAGCTGGGTCATTACCTTGGGGTGTTTCTGGTCCTTCTCTGGGGACTGGAATTGCAGCAGTGAAAAAATTAGCAGGGAACTGAAAAACTAGTAGAGGGTGATCCCTTTACCAATGATACTTCGTTTGCAAGGCCTGCTCAGTTATGCAGTGATTCATCACTACAGTAGCAATCAGGTTTAAAGTCCTTGTATGAGCAAGTCATGGCAGCAACTAGGGCAGCCCTTGTACAGGCTGGTCAGACCATTTCGTTGCAGATTTCTTTGGAGAAGCCTCACCCATCAGATCTTCTGGGTTGTTTGTGGTGGGGTTTTTCTACTTTCTTGTTGCCTTGTATTAGAAAATAGAGCAGTGCACAAGATTTGAGGACTCAGAAAAAAGTAGCAAAATTCTTATTGTGTTTTTCAACTGGCAGTTTCCCACACCAATTTACAGAGACATTCTCCAAAATGTTTACTATCTATACACAAAGTGCACCTTTCTGTAGTAGAAGAGTTTGATTTGGTTTTGCTCTTTCCCTGTATAGGAGCAAGATTTGGTGCTGCTAAAAATGTGTTTCTCCTGCTCCAATTCCAGTCATACAGTGGCTAGACTTTGCAAAAATTAAAACCAGCTTGCACAGAAACTGAAAGGACCGAGCTTTCATAAACCCACCATCCCCAGCTTCTGTGGGAAAGGCTTTGAGGTTAGTGTGCTGCTCCTTTGACCAAGAAGTTCCTGGTATATACAAGTCTTGCTGGGAAAATGTTGAGTGTTTGACTTGGTCTGAGATGCCCCCACGGAGCAGGGGAGGCTGGCTCCCTGTGTTGGGAATGTGGGGGTGTGCCTGCAGCCTGGGGCTGCACCAGCCTTTCTGCTTGTGTGTTGGGAGTCAGGAGGGAGCTGTGTGAAATGGTGCTTGCCTTGTTTTCCGAGGGGGAAGCCAGCATACGTGCAGGGATTCTTTATCCATCCCTTTTTCTGCCTGGTAACTCAATCCTAGGTTATTATTAAGGTTATCTCCTTAATGTCATTTCCTTTGTACTAGTTAGCCCTAAGCAGCCTTGCTGCTCTAGCTCCTGTTGCTCTGTAGTTAACTCTGAAATTGAGTTTGTGCAGCACAGCAGCCTGTGCAGGAGTGCAGCAGTTTGGGATAAGCAGGTATTGGTTATCCTGCACATGACACCAGCACGATCATAAATCTGGCTGGCTGGTGCACGCAGAGTGTTCCACTCTCTGCAGACAGTGCATGGGGTATATTTAAGGTCATGACTATATTTAGGACGTGGTTCTGAAACATCTGAGAGCCAGAAGGCTGTGGGTGCTTTGGTGTTTGAGTACCAACAGTGAGCTGGAACTTTCTCCCATGTCATCAGTGTTTGGGCTGCACAACCAGCAAAGAATTGGTTCTACTTGAATTTATGTCATCACTCTGATGCTGATTTTCAGCTTCTCTTGACAATAGGAACTCTGGAAGAGAAGGAGTAAAATCCCTTTCCTTTGCCAAATATAGTAGCAACGCTGTGCAAGAAGTAAGTGACCAAATTGTGCAGTGAGGGGTGTTCTGGCCTGGGGCTCCTGGGGTTAAGCAGTTGTGTGTGCAGATCTCTGACTGTCAGTGTGGTGGAGGACAGCCTCTAACAGGGACCAACCTCACCCAGAAAGAGAATTCAGTTTCTCTACTGTAAGTCATGTCTGGCACAAGTTTCATTCATTGTCATCATTCATCTTCACACCTGCCTTCCTGCACTCTTTGTTCCCTTGACTGCTGTTTCAGATCTTGCTCTTGTGGTTGTATATTGTTACGTGGAATGGGTGGCTGCAGTCACTCCCCAAACACCTGCTGAGCTCTGGAAATTTTATCACACATCAGTCAGCATCACATGGTAGGACTAGATTATACTGAGACAAAATCCTCTTTTTTTCTTTTTCTTTCTTTTTTTCTTTTTTTTGTAGAGGGTTTTTCCCCAGGTGGATAGCTGAAAATAGCCTTGTTCAAAACAGACCTCCCACAGAAGTCTGTATGAGTCTGGCAGATACCAGAGCTTGAAAAGTGCTTCATGAGTTCATTTTGACTTCATAATTTGTATCAGCATTTGAAAAAAAAAAAATAATGCTGCCTCTTCCTCACTGAAGAGCTTTCAGCTTTGTGCTTGACAAGTGCATTTATCTGATCATGTACAAGAAGACTTATTTTCAGGTGATTTCCTTCTGATGTCAAGCCATGAAGCAGCCTGGAGTCTGATCCCAGAGGACCTTACCCAGCGCTGGCTGCAGCAAACAATCATTTCTTGCAAATAATTAAACCCCTGTGGAGCATCAATAGCTGGGTTGCTGATATTGCATTTAGACAAGAAGGAGGAACTGTAGGTGATGCAGGAGAGTTACTTTGAAGTATTTGTTCTCTCTCTAAAACACTTTCTAATTGAAAGCAGATGTCTATCAAATCTTCCTCTTGCCAATTAAATTTAGGTCTGGAATTGCTGCTTCTGTGGAGTTTCAGGAGCTCCAGCCCTCACAAGCACATCAGCTTGTTGCTGCAGTTGTGCTGTGGACTGGTGCAGGCTGAGGCTGTGATCAGACATGTCCCACAGCACCTCAGACCTGGCATTTCTGCCTGCTCCTGGTTGCCCTTAACTGCAAGTACCAGGGCAAGAACTGGAACCAAACCTTTCTCGGCAGGTGCAGCCTGTTCCTGTCCCTGCTCAGGGCAGCTCAGGGCCCATGGCCACACTTTGCAATAGACTTCCCTGAGTATTTACTCACACTTGCCCCTCACAGCAGGAGTTTGAAGCTCACTGACTGCATCTGGAGCCTCCAGGGTACGTACCCTGCCTCCCCCCATCAAACTGCTGTTTTGGAGGAGCTAACCCACATTTCTGCTGCAGCTAATGGGAGCTCAGTAAAAGCTCAGCAGTCGTGAAAATCCAGCCTTCAGCTGCACTCTTGGGAATGGAGATGGCTTATCTTGTCATGAACATGAAAAGCCCTGGAAGTGGAAGTGGTTTGTAATAGCAGGAATTAATTTGTTAATAAATATCCCCTTGCTTGCCCTGACACTAATTCAGTGGGCTTCAGCTGCAAGGTGGCAGGTGCTTACACCAGGGAAAAGCAGCTCAGGCTTCCAGGGATCTCGGTGGGGTCACAGTTCTGAGAAAAGCATCCTGGCTTGTTTCATGGTACAGATGGGGTCACACACAGCTCGCTCAGCCTCTGGTTTCCTTTTGGAGTATAAGCTGGACACAGAGGATAGTGGCTGTGATAATTTTAGGAGAGCAAGTTTAAAAAAAAAAACATGGGAAAGAGGGATTGACTAGAAAAAACACTAACAGGAGATAGTCTCGCAGTGGCAGGGAGAAAAAAGATGTTTTAATAGGCTTCTCTGATTATCACTACTGACTCAATAAAACCCTCTACTCTTTCTAATGAGAACAGATGAACTCTCCTGACTTTAGCAGTGACCTACCCATGTGACATCTTTTCTTGAGGCTTGAGCCATGCTGGTATTCCTGGAAGGGGTGGGAGGATTCAGTTATTTATGGCTAAGTCTTTTGAAATAAATTCAATGGTACTGCATCAGAATAACTCATTGCATCTCACCTGGTATTTATCCTGTCCTGAAAATAAAAAGTTAAACATGTAACCAGATATTTCACATGTAGTGTTTCTTTTGTTAGCTCATTTTGAGTAAGCACAGCTCTTAAAAACTAGAGGGAGTTGGGAGGCTGATGGTGTTCTTAGTGTGGTTTGTCCCTTTGCAGTCTGGAGAGGTGCTGCAGAGCCCTTGTGACAGGCAGTGCATCCATCTGTGGAAGGATGGCAGAGCAAAGCCACTGGCAGTGTAAGTTTCAGCAGTGGGGAAAAAAAAAATTGAATTCTCCACAGGCCCTGATCATGCTCTACACCTAACCAGCCTTGTGGCCCTGTGTCCTTTTCCAGCTGAAGGAAGGTGGCCTCCCATGTCCCCTGTGGCTGGAGGGAAGCACCAGAATGCTTTGTCCATGTGGTCATAGGAAATCCCGTGTTGGAGTAGATGTAAGAGCCCTTGTGCTTTGTGCACAAGCCCGTCCTGGGAATGATGTGCTGTTTCCTGATGCTCCTGGAAAACAGTTTCCTGCCACTCCTGGAAAACATTTTTCTGCTCTGAGATAAGCAGAAGCCGTTGACTTTCGCTGGGACTTGTGCACACATCTGATTTACAGCAGTACCCACATGGGAGCTGTGGGAACTGGGGAGGCTTTGCTGTGCCAGATTCTCCATGGGCCTCTTCCAGCAGGAGCAGGACAGGCAGCCTCTGCTTAGCTCACATTGTTCAAGGGAAGAGAGGAGGAAGAGGGGGAAAACGGAACACAAAGTCTGTCTTTTGTTTCTTCATTTGCATGGATTTTCTGGATGGATTTTCCTGCTCTGACTCAACATCAGCCAGCCCTCGGTGCCCAGTGTGTGATTGTTCTCTGCTGATAGAGGAGGAAGAAGGCTGTCGTCATGTGCTGTTGGTGAAATGGCCTCTGACATTTCTCTTAACTTGTTTAAACAAATACATCTCAAAACCAGTTCTGTTTGAGAGGGCAGCACACTAAGGTTAACTCTGTGTGTGCTATGAGTACTTTTATGTGATATTCTGCTTTTTCAAGGAGCCATAGGTTGGTTTTCATAGAACTCGAGCTTCTAATTCTGGGTTGTTTAACAATATGTAGCTCCATTGCAAATAAGTTAATGTAAATGCATTTTCTGCTGGTTGTGGAATTTATCTTGTTCTTTAGATTAATTATCATGAAAATATTCTGTTTGCCTATCCAGACTTGTAGGTATTTTCATTCTTGTTTGTGAAATTGGTGAGATTACATCGTGATAATATTTTCTGGGTTTTAAGAGGGCTATGACATGGCACTATAATGAATGGACAAAAATTACCAAAAAAGCCTGTGACAGTGTTTAATAGCAATGTCTGTGTCTTTTGTTACTGCAGGCTTGTAGTCTGCTTTCTCCCAACAAATTCACAGCACACATTTTAGTCTTGTGTTCATGCATGTCTTGGACAGTAAAAGAAGTGTAGCCAGTGAAGAAGCAGCTGGAAATCAGGAGAGATGTTATGAGTTGTTTTCTGTCTTTTTTTTTCACTGTCCAGTTCCAGTCTACCCAAGGGAGCAGCTGCCACCTCTCCAGGACCTCCCAGAGCCTGGATGTGAGGAGCAGCATGCTCAGACTGAAGCCCCCTGTTTTCCATGCCTCTGGAACAGCACACTGAGTTTCCAGATGACAGACAAAGGGTTGCAAAGTGAAACAAAGCCCAGGCTTGTTCTGCCCCTGACATCAACCCCCTGAGCTCTCATTCTGGCATCCCAGGCGTTTTGTGAAGCTCAGGAGCCTGAACTGTGCCCTGTGTGCAGCAGGTTTGCCAAGGGCTCTTGGAAAGTCCTTGACAAAGACCTTCCTTGGTGTGCTGAGATAGAGAAGTCTTTTAAGGATTGGGGTGAGCTAAATTGTGATAATGCCGGAAGAGATTTTTGGGTTGCATTGAGCTCAAGGGAAAAAACTTTAATCCACAAATCACACCCTGCTGAAGGAGGTTTTGTTTTGCATAGCTGGCCAAATAGCAGTTTGTGTATGTTTTCATTTCTGTTTAGAGCTTAGGAAAAACACTGACCTATTTGGCCCTTAAAGTGTTGTGCAGAGCCTTACAAAAGGAAAGGCCTTCTCCCCCAGAGCAAGGAGCCACTGGAGTTGGTGCTGCATTATGTAAAGGGCAAAAAATGACTCAGTAAAGGTGTAAATTCAGCTGATGAATTGAGACCTGGAGAACAGAACAGTGCAGAGAGCTGCTGGTGATAGATGGTGGTCCAAGAGGATATTCCAGTCCGGGTTTATTCTTGCTTTTGGACTAAGAGTGCTACTAATCACAGAAAGTTACATCTTTCCACTGAAGTTCCTCAGCCTCCTCCACCATCAGCATAAGCCCACAGAGCTGTGTGCTGCAGCTGTAGATTTCTCAGTGTTGGAGATGCTGCAGGGAAATGCTGAATCAGGTGGGGCAGGTGTCTTTAAGCTGTCCTCTCTCTCTGAGGCTGCCAGCAGAGAGTCAGCCTGTGACCCCAGTGTGGCAGTGGCTGTGTGACACACTGGGTGGGTCTGGCACAGCCTGTGGTCAGCCTGTGGGCCACAGCTTGTGGTTTTGCAAACGTTTTGCATTTAGTAGCTGTGTTTGTGCCCATAGGATCAATTTCTATAATGTGCTGGCATGCTTTGCTCCTGTAGGAATCTGTCTCGACACCTCTCTGGTGCCCACTGGCATAACAGGAGAATCTTTCCAAAGATCTCCTTGTGTTACCATTATTTTTAGCACTGAAATGCACTTTCTTCTCTGCCAGGTCAGCAATCCTTCCTGCAATGCCTCCTCATTCTTGCCTCTTTTTTCCCTGTGGCAAACATAACCTGCAGGCTTTCTAGCTATCAGACATAAATCATGTGGCTTTAATGACCTTGACATCAGCAACAACTGCTTGTGTTGTTATCTTACACATATGAGCTTGACACAGGTATTCAGATGTCAGAGATTAGAAGAAACACTGGCGGTGGAGGCAGACAGGGTCTGGATGAGTTCACCTTCCCCAGGGAGCTGCCTGGGGCAGCAGAGCACACCTGCAGAGACCTCTTGGCCCTCAGTGGTGCAGCTGAGCTGCAGGGCAGGAGCCACTGTCTGTGCCAGCCTCTGCCTGCTCGGTGTCACACATCCCTGCCTTTGGGGGAGCTGCTCTGCAGAGTTCCAGGCTGTACCCCAAGGGCTGCTTGGCAGCTCCTGTTAACAGCAATAAGGCAGCAGAAATTCAAGGATTAGGAGTACCACCTTCCAAGTGAGAGCAGCAAGTTAATGCCAGTTTTCTGGCTCTCCTGGTGAAACTGCACTTTAGGAATATTTTTATTGATGCTTGACCTGCAAACAGCTTTGCACCAGAAGAAGTGGTTTTAAACCAAAAGAGCACCAATCCTCTCTGGTTGCTCATCTATTGAGAACTGGTATACTTGTGCTTGCCTTGTCCTGGGAGGGGCTTGGACAAATGCCTTCTTGTAGCTCCTGCCTTCATAGCAGAACCATCTGCTTTTCCAGAGGCTCCCTCAGATCTGCCACTGCAGCTGCACAACCTCCTCCAGTCAAAATGAATTAGTTTTGGAGCTACTGTTTATATCTTTATACCTATAACTTCTGTATGCAGCTGGACTTGCAAAGCTTACAGCAGCTGTTTTGCTATAAATGTTGCTTGCAAGCTTTTCTAACAAAGACCAGCCCTTGGCAAGTGTTTCACAGCCCCCTAATCATATCACAGCTTGGAGGGGCCACATGTTGGAGGCCTCTCCTGTGGCAACAGGTTTTGTGATCTGTGCTTTAATGCCTTTTTTCTGGAGTGAGGTTTCCTGTTCAGTGCTGCAGGAACAAGCAGAGCTTGTGTTCCAAGCTCTGACCTGCTGTTCAAAGCCAGCCTTGTGCCCCCAGCCCTGGCACCCAGCTCCCTGCTGCAGCCATCTGCAGGGGGAGCATCCTCAGGGACAATGCAGAGGGGCGAGGCTTTCTGACCAAACATTTGTTGAGGGAGTTGCCCAGTCTGAGAGCAGGGCTGTCAGCATGGCTTTTCCTGTGTTGTCTTTAGGGCTCAGCATGTGCTGGGAGCTCCACTCCTGCCAGGAGGGCAGTCACTGGTTTCAGTAGATGGCCTTGGGGAAGAGACCTTATGACTCCAAGTTCTGGTTCCCCTTTCTCTAAGATATGGCTCGTGGTGCCTCCTCGCTGTCGCACTGAATCCGTCTGGCACAGAATGATGTGCTCCAAGGCAGCAGTGAGCACAGACTGCCATTGTGGGATGGAGTCACATGGAGCTCTCCCGGAAAACTGAAAGAAAAGGAAAATCACTTCATCTCTGCCTCCTCCATTGTGAACAATCTTTTTAGATAATATATGAGGCAAGGAGTTTTGCACTGAGATTACAGAGTAGTCTTTGCTCCCAGTATTTCTCATGTTCCTCCTTCTGCTGTTATAGACCTGTCTGAAGTGATATGAAATGCAGCAAGTCACTTGAAACGTGTCTGAGCAGGCAAAAGGAAAAAAGGACTGGTATTCTGGAAAGGCAGAAGATGTAAAGCCTGGCAGGTAGGTATGTCAGGCATACCTCAGCCTGTGCTGGTTAGTGCAGGTAAGACAGCACCCCAGCTCATCAGGGCAGCACGGTCCACAGCAGCTGGATACATGAACACACATACTTAGCCCATGGCAAGACCTCACATTGCTGCAGTTGAATTTCTGCTGTAACCCCAGCAGCTGTGCTTCACTGAGAGGTGACAGCCATGTAAGTGAGCTTTTCATCGTGACCTGTAAAACATTGCTATTTTGAGGTTGCTGCTCTTACACTTGTCTTTGCATCCAGTTAAATTGGTGCCTGAAAATATACTCTAACAGCTCTGATTCATTCATTATTAGGTTTTTTTCTGGTAGCTGTTTTACTTTTTTTCTTCTTATTTTAACTGTTTAAGTAGAAAACTTAAATGAGCAGACATGTTATTTAGACACTGTGAGAGGTAAAAGTACAAACTGAGGCAGCTTGTTTTTCCTGTCCTAGCTAGCCAAGCAGTAGCCTGCTCAGTCAGCCCTCCCAGCCACAACTGGATGCAGCCCAAGGCTCCTACCCCACACTGCAACTACAGACATCCCCATTGTTCCCAGCTAATTGCTTTCTCCTGTACAGAAGCTGATTTCCTTTGAACTGCAGCACAGTGTGACACCAGGCATCACGTTGCCTTCCCCCTCACTCTCCTGTGGCCTTAGCAACCTGATACAGCTGTGACCCAAGATAAATGCCCGTGGCTGTTAAAGTCAACGCAGCTTTCCAGTGTCTTATGAGAGAACTGAAGAGACAAATGCTGGTGTAATGTGGTCCTGCATGAGCCTTCACGGTTCTCTGAACTAACTGGACTGGTCTTCCTCCCTACTTTCAGGCAAGCTAAGCTGTATTAATCACTTTATAAAGAAATAACACAGTGCAATGGGGTAAGATTTCTGTAGGCTCAGAAACACGGGAGAAAAAGCAGTGTAAATCTTAGTTTAAAGCCAAGACTTAGCTTCATCTGGGCTCTAACTGGGCTGACTGGTTTCTGCTGTAGGCAGCTTGTTTCAGTTCCCTGCCTTACCTCTGTACCCTGTTAACTCCCAGGGTTTGTTTCTCCTCTGGCTCCCTGTGCAGATGGCAATGGCCACTCAGTGGTCAGGCTCTCTCTGGACTGTCAAGTCTTAGCATCTCCAAGTCATCCTTGAGCAACTCTTGCCTCTGCCTGCTTTCACTGCCCTTCTTGCTTGGCTGCAACGTGTCAGGATGTAAATTAATATTCCATTGTCCTTGGGCTTGGGGCTGTATTTGCCATGTGAAAGCAGCTGGAGCATTCTGAGTTCCTCTCAGCAGAAGCTTTACCCCACCATGGCACTGTGTTGTAACCAACTGTCCCAGCTTGCTCTGGCATGCACAGGTGAGATTAGAGCCTTTTCACTGCAGGTCTGAGCCTGGTGGGGGATTGGGTTTGTTTTGAAGGAATATTGAAGAAATAACTGTTATTACATGGTTGTACTGTGAATTGTTCTTCTCCCCAGAAGAGCAAATGCTGCTGCAAGTCCCTTCCTCCACAGGGCACCTTGAATATGGGCCCACAGTCGTTCAGGACTCATTTGCATCTCACAGCTCACAGATCTGCATAGTAGTTGGTATTTGTTCCAGTGAAACAGGGAATATTTCTTCCTAGCTCTGTGCCTTTCCTGGATCTCTATGCAAATCCATGACTCTCCTTTCCAGCAGAAGAAGTTATGGGGATTCCCTGGTCCACCTTAGGTGACTCACAGCAAATTTTTCAATTTGGTATTACTTTGCTTTTAGACTGGGGTTGTGGGGCATCTTCTGTTCCTTTTTAAAAGCAGAAATAAATTTCCCCCATTTTACGTGAAATGTGAGTAGCAGTGCAAGTCCCTTACATAAGAAACTTGTTCCAGCTTCTTCCTAATAGGGATTAGTTTGGCTACACAGAATAATGTTTCACCACTTGGGTAGGGAGTGATTGGACAATATTCCCAGTAAATGTGAGTACCAGGCATACTTAACCTTGTGAATGAAATTGAAAAAGCAAGAAGAAACCTGTGTGTCTGTAGCACCACCAGCCTTTTCCCAGGCAATTCTGGGTCATCAGGTGTGGGCAGCATTTTCCTCTCCATCCTCTACAAGATGAGCTGGCTCCATGGCTTCAGCTCCACACTCTCCTAAGGCTCATTGTGCAGAAGTTCTCACTCAGCTGTCTGCCCAGCTGCACGTGTCCAATTTAATGTTGTGCTGAGCTGGGGTTTGGTGTTCCTGGTGCTTTCAGATACCAGCAGATAACTCATTCTGTATCCTGGTGCACACTTCAGGATTTGCATCATATTAAATTAATTTCATCAAGAATTATTGCCAAGTGCTTCAAAATCTCACATGAAAGTTGATTTGAAAGCAACAATGAATTAATATTTTCAGAGGGATGGGAATTAGGACAAGGAACATGTTGGCTTGAAAGTATTTACCAAGGAACCAAGATACTAAGGTGCTGGCCCCTTTGATGTCAGTTTGTTGCATCACTTTATCTAAATTGAGTTTCTGTTATCTCTGCTCCATTCTGTTATTGCTGTGGTTCCAGAGAATCCCTGGTGGGCTGGATGGCACTGCCCAGTGGGAAGGTTGTCAGAAACAGTACTTGTGAAGTAGTACCCTGACAGATATTACCACACAAGAACTGGGGCACGCTGCAGGGAAGGATTTGTTGGGTCCTGTTGATGTGTGCATTGTGTGTGCTCAATGATGACAGAGTGGCAGAGGGACTCTGTGCTTTCACAGAGCTGTGCCATCACCAGAACCCAAGTTTGATTCTGGATTGTGCATGGTCAGGGCTGAAGTGAGAATGTCTTCCCCCAGTGCTGTTCCCACATGCTGCAGTGAATAACTCCCCTGAAGGTGTGCAGGGAATTACCTTGGGGCAAATGCTGTACCCCATAGCTGGCACTGTGCTCCCCCAGCAAAGCCTTGGCCACAGGACAAAGGGAGTTGGAAATGGTGGTGGGTGGGATCTGGAGCAATGGCTGGCAGTGGAGGGGTTGCTCCTGCCTGGTGGGTGTGTCAAATTGAAAGCTGCTTTTGATCCCTTATAATGAATTTTTGTGATGTCAGGTATTTAGTGGTTTTCTTTTTTTAAATTCTTTTTTTTTCCCAGCTTTGAAATATCATAGTGTTTTAATGTTCTGCTATGTAACTGGGTATATACAACAGCGATTAGTTTGGGAATTTCTTCAGATCTTTAAGGATGCCACAGTTTCTTACTTGACAATATAATAATATATGAGAGCCCATCTTGGCTGCAGACTGTGGTAATTAGCTAGTTTTGCTATAAAGTTGCTGGAGCAGTGCTTTGAAGCCCTGCCAGCTGACAGAGCCCTTCAGCTCAGCCAGGGCCAGGGGAGGTGCTGGGAGCTGCAGGTTCCTGTTATTGGTGTTGGGCTCTCAAACCACGGATGGCAAATGTTGCAGACAGCACACTTCCAGCTGGATCCCCTGGCTTCAAAGACTGCATCAAGAAGCCCTATGTAAACACTGCACTTTGTAAAAATATTCCAGATTAGTCTTCTTCCAGAAGGCAATATGAGTGAATAAACCAGGCAACAATGGTCTACATTAAAAAGTGATAAAACTCATCTGTGCAGTGAATGTGAGTCTAGATCTTACTTCAATCAGACATTGGTAGGTTCTGTTTCTATTTTCTTTTGACTATAACTGCTCCTGTGATGATCAAAAAAGCTGGATTATCTCCAAATCATAGATCTTTCAGAGGCTTTGAATGGCTACCTGAAGTTTATTTTTAAAGAACTATAGAAGGAGGCTGCTCAGAAAGACACTTTACATAGAAAATGTACTTGGAAAAGGCAGTGAAGAGGAGGTTAGGAGCCAAATCTAAGCAAACAGTCAGAATAAAATTCCTGAATGATTTGTCCATATACATACTTCTAGGAGCCTTTCAGAAATTACTTCAATATTTAAGCCCTTTTTCTTGTAGTACTGAAAGTCTTTGCTAACACTTCAGCTCTATTTCCTTTATTTATTATTTATAACACATGACTGCCTCTACTATGTGTGCTTTCTCCTCTTAAGTAAGTAACACCTCATAAGCATTCAAGATTATATCTTTAAAAGAAAGTATAATGTCCCAGAGAACAAACAGCACAGCATAACCTTTACCTTGCTGGGTTTGAGACAACAAAGCTGTGAAAGAGCTCTGGTGTCCAACAGTAACTACAGTGGAATACAAGCAGTTTTTAAAATGCTTTCTTCTCTTTTATTTTCATAGAACCATAGAATGGTTTGGGTTGTAAGGCACCTTAGTGATCATCTATCTCCAACTCCTTGCTGTGGGGGTTGCCATTAATGACTGCTTATTTTTTTTTAATGTTATCCTTCTTTTAAAACGTTTTACTTTAATAGTCAGCATATATCCCTTCATAATGTTGTAAAGGTTTTTACAACAGCTCCTTCTCACACCAGTGACTCTAGAAGCTATCACTTTTTAGCATCCCCATTAGTCACTAGCTGAACTGGCATGGACATCTTCACCAAAATGCCAGCAGGGTCACAGTGAGAGACTTGTGTGGCTGTTTTCCATTATGTTTAACCACATCACCACCCCTGTGAGGTTACAGCTTGCATGAGATCAGCTTATGGAGGAAAACCAGCTGCCATGGCAGTCAAAGAACATTTTTGGGGATAGAAGAAAGTACTCTGAAGAGTCTACAGAGTCCTTGGTTGAAAGTAGAAAGCTGTAATTGTCCAATTTCATCTGCAATTTAGGAGTACTATTGAATTTCACAGTGTTCCTAAGCCTTCGCCCAATAGCACACACTTGTCACTTTTCCCTATACCTCAGATTGGCTCAAAGTCTTGTGTCATATCATCATTTTGTCAAAATTTTTCCATAAAGGGGCTCTGAGGTGATATTGTTCAAAGTCTGCAGGGCATTTTTCAGTCAGGTCTAACAGCAAGATTTCACGCTGCTCTAAGTAGGAGACCTCCCTCCAGATGTGTCCTTTCTTCCACCTACAGGTCTTATCCAAGGGGAAGCTGGACATTTTGCACATTTGCTGGGAATGTCTGGAAATCCAGGATATGTGAGGGCTCACCAGGGTTTCAATGTTTCAGGGGACAAGGACAGTGGGCTGCAGGTGCCTTGCTGTCTGTGCCAAAAAGAACACTGGATATAGGCAAGGTGGAAATGGAGGGTTTGACATGTCAGCAGAGTCCTGTCGTGTACCTTCGTCCTTGGTCCAGTCCTGCTCTTTTCTAGCATCTCCAAGGGAATGAAGAAATGAGTGAATGAATGAATTCCTCCTGATCTCCCCCTCTTCCCCTGCTCTTTCCTTGCTGTCCTGCACTGGCCCATGTCAGGAACAGGGTTGGGGTGGATTGACTGCTGCTCTGATCCAGCCTGACCCACAGTGGTGCTTCTCCTCACAGTGTTGTGAGGACTGGAGCTTTTGTCTTGTGCTGGGAGTCCTTGCCCGTTAGTATTGTAGCACTTGAGAGCTGGAAGGACTTGAGGTTGGTTTTTCGTTGTTTTTTCCCTTAACGTGACCCTAACCCTGTGGGAATTAAAGGGTCAACCAGCCCCAGGGAGTGAGCAGAGGTGTGAGAGCTGCTGGGGGGAGAAGGCAGCAGGAGCTGTCCTGGTGCAGCAGACCCTGCCTGCTCCTGAGCCATAGGAGGCCTCTACATTATACACTCCACTGCCTCTGAGCTTCAGGAAAAAAATGTGATTCTCTCAACACCTTTCCCTCCTGTCAAGAAAAACGTATCCAGCCAGTGCTGGCCAGGCTCTGCCATTCCAGCTTTCCCATTTCTGCTGCTTCCTTGTAAGCATTCTCTAACTTGCTCTGCCCTGTGGGTTTTGCACAGAGCTTCAGGGCTGTTTGCTGGCTCTTGACCTGCCTCACAGTGGAAAATTCTTCCACAAGTGTTACTTACAGGAAGCAAATGAATATCTCCTCTAAATGGTCTGGCTGAGGAAATGGGTCATTTAGTGAAGTACACTGTTTACTGGATAGCCAGTGGCCCATCTCCAAAATATATACTTAGTCTGAAGGAAGAAAAATATCTGAGATGATTCACTTTTTATGTCAGTTTTTAAATGTTTTGTAATTCATAGCTAAAATTTAAAATGTGCGTTTTCATGTGGGCTAAAATCTTCCTATTCTGTTCAAGAAAATTGGTAAAACCAAGTTTTAAATTTCTTTCAGTAAAAAATCCTGTGTGTGTATGACTTGTTGAGGTTCTCTTTGTTTTGGTTTAGATTTTTTTTTTAAACTGTGTCATGGTCCTCCACATATTGTAATACTTTATAGCTTTGTTATAATGGCTTGTGGTAGGGCTAATATCTCCCAGTGATAAATTGGTAAATTTTGTACTCGTTTTATTCAGTAGCTCTAAATGCAGCAGCCAGCCTGAGCCTGGAGCATGATCTCAGTTTTATGCAGGGCTGGTTTTGTGATGTGTTCATTTATAATTGCAGTTTCTGCCTGCGCCCCTTTGGTATTTCTGGTCCAGCCTCAGGCTGAAGGGAAAGTGCCTCGTTCTCCAACCCAGGAGACATGAATAAGCATGTTGACATGGATGGGGGCAAGATTAGCACTGCTCTGGCTTCACATTATCTAGATCAGACACTATTCTGTAATGTGATACTATCCACATTCAAAACACTGTAATCTGGCAAAAACAAAATGCACCCAAACACAGTGTTTAATTTTCTGCTCTGGCATGGGTACTGCACAGTTGCCAGGGAAGGCACCACCACCTGAGCACACAAGCAGAAGTGCAGCATCAGGCCAGTGCTGGTGCTTTCAGAGAACTGTGTTATCTGTACAGAAATGCCTGTAGTGTTTGTCACATGAATGCTTTTGGTAACTCTCAAATGCGAAAGAAAATAGAAAAAAAAATAGCAGAAATCTCTGGGTATGGAGGATGAGCCCCATGAAAATGAGAGGGACATTTTGGGCAGCTCTAAAGGTTGGTAGTTGGCCCAACATCCAAGAGTCATCCAGAGCTTCACAGTTAACATTTGAAACTGTGTCAGAGCACAGCAAGGATCCTGCATGTGTCTGTGTCTGGATCAGCTCTGCCATCTCTATCAGATTTGGCATTATCACTTACACGACTCCTCATGTTTCCAGCAAGTAGGTGTTTGCACAGGGCAGAGGAGCCTTCATTTTCAATCCAAAAGCATTCATCAGTCTGCTTCAGAGGTCAAACCCTCAAACAGTTTGGTAATTCTACCGTCACCATCTTCATGTGATTCCAGTGCAATCTGGTAATGACTTCTAAGTAAAAGTATGTCCAGGGCTATTGCAAACTCCTCTGAGCAGTTTTGTTAAGCAAACTCCCATATCTCTAGACTTTGCTTAACAATTGCAAAATGGTTACCCAGTTAATGTTTATCCTATTGTTACCAAAACTCACAATTCACTGTGCCTTACTTCAGAGAGCAGTTTATACGTCAGTAGTAATTGCAAGTCAAAGCCTCCCAAGCTAAATTAAAAGCAACTGTGACTTGAGCTAAATCACTAAAGGACTCATTTTCAAAGTCAGCCAGTCTGTGAAAGGTGCAGTTACATATAGTTCCTATCACCTATTCTTTTGGATGGGAATTTAATTCCTAATTTACTCTGTGGTCTTTGAATTCCTAGGGATATGTACCCCGCTTTAAAAAATATATTCTTTTCTTATAAAGTCCTGCTTGAAATCTCCCAGCTGATGACTGTTTCTATCTAGCACCTTCTGTGGATGACACAGATGCAGAATGGCACAAACCACATCCTGGCTGCAGACTGCATCACTTCATGGACAGCAAAAAGCTCAGCAGTCATCAAGGAGAAAAACAGTCCAAGAGCTGTTCCACCAGCTGTAGGTTTTAAAAGCATTTGAAAATTTTTTAGTGCTATGACTTAGTGTGTCTCAAAAGGACAAGATCTGTGTGAAGTTGTCTGTGAGGCAATGGAAGTCCAAGACATGATACAGAGGGGGAAAAGTTGAGTTAGTGTGTGCCCTGGCTCTGCAGTATGATGGTGTGCAGGAGCTGGCTGCCTCCTTCACACTCCTTAGGAGCTGTGCTGCCCCTTGGACCTCACAGAGCCTCACAGCCACCTCTGCTGTTCTCCAGACCATGTCTGGAGCCTGCCAGCTGGGGACCTTAAGAAACTCCCTCCTTTTGGCACTGGGCAGGTCTCCATTGGCATCGAAAGGCAGCAGCATCCTCTGGAGAGGCTGCTAGGGGCTGGAACTGGACTGCCAGGGCGACTTCAGTGTTCAGTTGGCTGGAAGCCCTTGTCATAAGGACTTGTTTTCACAAGGACTTGATTCCTAGAGTAGAAGGAGCAACTTTGGTCCAGTGTGGAGTAAGCTGGCTGCCAGCAGCCTGGCTGGGAGAGCTGATTCAGCGTGGCCAGCCACTGCCTGGAAAGCCTTAACTGACCATGTGGTTCCTGTGCTGAACAACTGGAAAAAATTACTTGCTTAATGGGATGCAGGCTCACGAGCTGAATCAGCCTCAGCAGGGTTTTTGTTGTTTCAACTGTTTCTTGTATTGAAAGCCCTGCTCGTGGCCATCTGTGGGGGCTGGCAGGGTACCAGTGGTGTTGAACCAGGAATGATGATTGGGGAGAGCAACCCCTACCCCAGAGCAGCAAGAGGAGCTGGAGAGGGGCAGGTTAAACCTCAGCCCTTTGCTCTGGGGCAGCTCATCCTCTGTGAGGGAAGGAGGGAAGGTACAACCCAGCCACCAGCACATCTCTGTCCTCACAGCAAAGCACAGACTGTGCACTTCTGTGGAGAGCAGATAGTGAGAGAGTGGCAGCTGTGTCAACCCACGCTGCCTGCCTGGTCTATTAGGGTTTTGTCTGTCAAATACATGCAGGCTCTGCTGCTTCCAATCATTGTGTGCAGCCACAGTCATTGCTGCTCTTTGTCTGGTGCAGGCAACTCTGCTGGGGCTCAGCTTGCTGGGGCGCTTTCAGGTCACTGTGACTTACAAAGGGAAATGCTCTTCAAACCTCCTCTTCCCCTGCCACGTAGGAATAGACACAGAGATAAACGGGAAAATAGTCAGGGAGTCCTCTTTTGCTTTGCCTGGATGCAGTGACACTGTACATTCACCTCACGCACCAGGGTCTGTATAAAGGCACTGTCACACAGGCTCTGACTGCAGTACAGCCCGTAAGACCCAGACAAAGAGTTCTCTGACCACATTCAGCAGAGGTACAGCTACAGTGAAATTCTGGATCTGGGCTTTGTATACAGTAGTTGAGGAAAGTGGTGGATCACACTACAGAAGAGCAGCAGAAATAATAATGGCAAACCCATGCAAAATAGCAGCGCTCCTCCTCCCACACCATATTCTGCATGGAATAGCTGAATAAGGGTTGTCCAGCCTAAACTACAAAGGGCTAAAGGAAGCAGAGAACAGGCTCCAAGTATGAAGTCAGGGACTGCCCCCCAGACCCATGGGGGATGGCACATCAAGAAAGGGGCCAAAAGAAGCAAGAAGGGTTGGCAGAGGCAGGAGGAGCCAGGGCTGTACTGCTGCCTTTCTGCTTCAGGGAGTCTGGTCTTCATAGTATGTGCAACACACTGACTTCCTTTACCCAAGAAATGGGGATAAGAAATAATGGCTGGTGACTTTTATCCCAGCAATCGATTTGTTTCTGAACCACTCCAGTGCCTCAGAGGTGGCAGGGAGCCCAGCCAATCGTTACACTTGAGCAGCAGCTTGTGTTTATGGTGTGAGGCTGTAGCTAGTGTGTGTGTGTGTGCCTGAGCTGATGGCACTCCCAGCACACAGCAGATGCTCCCTGCACGTACAGCCACACAAGCTGCTGCCTGCTTCCTTGAGCAAACGGAGAGCAGCCGGTGTTTTGTCTTGTGACTCTGTCAGTGTGATGCTGCTGGCATCTCAGGTCTGTTCTAGAGCCTGGCAGAGGGCTGGTGCTGTACACAAGAAGAATTTGATTTTGCTGTCATCCAGCTCCTGCACAGAGCTCCTCGGGGCCGTGAGAATTTATGCAGCCAACATTGTCCCTTGTGCGAGACTTGTGGATTGTAGAAACAAGGCCCAAAGCAGGGATGTGGCCTGCCTTTCATCTCCCAGAGCTTCTTCAGCCAAATGCACAGTTCTATCAGCTCTTGAGACTCTATTGTGACTCTCAAAACACTTGGTAGCTTGGCAAAGGCACAGGTCTTTGATGCACAATATTTCAGGGAAAACTAAGTATTTTGCTGTAAAGGGAGATGAGGAAATGAGGGATATCTCCAGCTCTTGTGCTTGCAGAAAGATACTTCAGAATGCAAAGAGGTGATAATCTCTTTGTCATGCTGAGCCTTGATTTTAAGTTCAGATCTGTGCAAAGTTTCATACTGCCATGATTGCCTCTGACTCCCAGCAAAGCCCCTAAAATCTTTTAAGGCAGCTGGATTGAGTGCTCCTACTGTTCTCTTCGGGAAAGGATCTGAACACCTTGGGTCTGAGGGAGCAGTGAGGTTTAATCATGGCACCAGTGCTTCCAGTTTATATTTCTGTGGCATTTTATAAATAGCAGGAAACATGGTCTTCCTAGCATGCTATTCTAAACCCCTGATTACTCACCTTGCAGTGTAGCATCTTCTACAGCTAAGATTGTCTCTAATTTTTAGCTTTGGCAGCCTTGACCATGACCTGGTTGGAATCAGACCTCTCTAAGCACTGCAGGGCATCTTAGAAGGATGCTTCAGCTCAGATCTGCTTCTGCCTGGATCTGATGGCAGAGGAGCTGAAAGCTCTCCATGCAGATTGCTCATTGAAATGCAAACCTCATCCCAGAAAAGCTTCTGTCTGCCAGCATACCCTTTGACAAACTGATAATCCATGATAATAGAGAATTTTATCTTCATTCTTAAACATCATCAGGCATGATTATTAATGTCTTCCTATTGCACAATAAACAACACAGAACCCTCAGCTTTCCTGAAAGTGGATGGCAGGCAAATTACATCTGCACTGTGGGTGAGCTGTGCATTTGTTGCTTCTGCAATCAGCCAACAAACCCCTCCAGATTTCTGAGGCCAGGCTATTGCTCCTGGCAGCTTATATCCTTACTCAACAGCAGAGCAGGCTCTTGGGGTGAAAAGCTGGGCCTGTTGAAATCAGTGGCAAAGTCCTGCTCATTTTCCTTGAGTCAGGATTTCTTACTTAATCTCTTCATTTCTGAGTGGGGAGAGGAAAAAATCCTTTCTCTTTTGAGTACCTTCCTGGAGGGCAGCCTGTGTAATGTTCTGCTTTTTTCTGTGCAGAAAGTGTGCAAGGTGCTTGAGGTGCTGCAGTCCTGCCCTGCCCTGAGTGTTCTGTGCTGGGAAGGCAGGAGCAGGAGGACAGGATCTATCTGTGCTCCCAGGCATTCCAGCCTGAACTCTGTACCTGGTGGTCATCCTGTCAGGACTGAAACACATCTCAACAACACACCCTGAAGATTTCCTGGTATAGGCCAGGAATTTCTCTTTCTGGATCCTCTAGTAACTTGGGTGACCCCTTTATCTGATTAGGCAAACAGGTTCTGTAGTGCTGCTAGAATCAAATTCATAATTCTCTTTGCCAAGCATGAACTTCCCTATGGGCAACCTCCACTTGCCCATAGGTGGGTAAGCAAAATGCTGCTCCTGTGTGTAATGAAAGTCCCACCTTGTGCCACCCTCCTGGTGGCTGCAGCAGACACACAGCTGAGAGCTCTACAAGAGCCTATGAAAAATCCAGTGATTGCAACCCAACCACACATGTGCTTAAGGCCAGTTTTGAATCAAAAAAATCCCTAGAACTGGCAGTTCAAAGATGATTTCTGACCAAGCACAGCTCGAACAGCCCCTGTGCTAGATCGAACAGGAGCAGAAACTTGCGTAACTCTAAACTCTGCTGCTCATACTGACGCACTAATGGGATGGGCATTGCAAGGGGCTGTGGCAGGAATTCTGCTGCTTTCCAGTGAATACTCTGACCTGCCAACTGGCTGTCTCCAGCTTCGGTGAACTGATCAAAGTCACAGGAGCCAGCTGCCCCAGAGGCCATTGACCCTGTGCCTGTCTCTTATGCACTGCAGCACAACTGCATTTTCTTTTGTAGCTTCTGAAACCTGCCTTGGTTTGCTGTCAAAAGAGCAACTACACAAGTCTTTCTCTTGTTGCCTATATTTTGCCAAAGACCTCAACTCCACCTCAGGAGTGGGGGTTGTTGGTATTTTTTCTCCCTTTTATCTCCTAAATGAGATAAAATGATGTGCCTGGCCTTTTTTCCTTAGGACACCACCTTGATCACAGTGCACCTTACAGATAATTCTGGTTGTGTTGTTTTAAGGCATTTCCTCTTTCTCTCTTTTTGTGGTAAACATTGGTAGAGCTCTGCTGAAACATTGCCTGAACCTCTAGCCCAGTATGAGTCTTTGCTTCTAGAGAAAACCTTCTCAAGATATCTTTTCTTGGCTTCGGAGTGCCCATAAAAAATCTCAATTAAAATGGAGGCAGGAGGAATGTGCTGTGAGTAACTGTGCTTTCAGTGATGCAGAGCTGGCTGGTTCTGACCTGACTGCTGCCCCAGTGCCTACATGCCTGTGCTGCACCTCTCTAGGGCTTATGTGGACCTGAGTCACCACTAAAGGCTGCTTCTGGCACAGCCTGTGTCAAACTTGATCAAATGAGGGCAATGAAGACAGTGAAGGGCCTCAAGGGGAAACCATGTGAGGAGTGGATGAGGACACTTGGTCTGTTCAGCCTGGAGGAGACTGTGGGGAGACCTCAGTGCAGGTACAGCTTCCTCCTGAGGGGAAGAGGAGGGGCAGGCACTGATCTCTGCTCTCTGGTGACAGTGACAGGACACAGGGGAAGGCCCTGAAGCTGTGTCAGGGGGATGGTTTAGGTTGGGTATCAGGGAAATGTTCTTCCCCCAGAGGGTGGCTGGGCACTAGAACAGCTCCCCAGGGCAGTGGTCACAGCATCAGCCTGACAGAGTTCCAGAAGTGTTTGGACAATGCTCTCATGGTGTGACTCTTGGGGATGGTGCTGTGCAGGACCTGGAGTTGTACTTGATGACCCTTGTGGGTCCCTTCCATCCCAGCACATTCTGTGATAAATAGAGGACAAAGACTGGCTTCTCTGCAGCACAGACATTGCCAGGTTCAGACTGTGACTGCAGAGGGGAATTTGGCAGCCCTGCTCACCAGTGCCACAGAATGGGGCACTGCTGCTCCGTGTTTTCTGTCTTCACTTTTATACTGTTAAGATAAGCAGTGCTCCTGTGGAGATGACTCAGTTTGCAAAGGTGGCAGAGGATTCCCAGTTCTCTTCTCCACACTGTGAAGGCCTGGCCTGTTCACCCTTGTCCAGCTGCTGCCAGAGGCTGAGCAGGGATCCCCAGGAGCTCACCACAGAAACCTGGGGATTTTCGTGCCTCCTCTTGGGAATGGGCCTGGCTGCTGTGCTGGCTGCTGGCAGCAGGCTCCCAATGCAGGGGGATGTCAGTCATGAGTCAGAGGCAAAAAAGAGTGAGCTATAAGCAAAATGCTTACAGCTCCTCTGTAGCACAGTCTGTATAGCAGTTGAAACAGCAAAGTCTGGTCTCTTATCCCCAACCTCCCTGCACAGGACAGAGAACATGCTCTACTGCTGCTCCTGGCAGCAGACACGGATCTTCCCTGGCAGGGATGCATGCTCCTGAAAGCTGCTTCAGGCTTGTCTCAACCCCAGGAGGTTGATCAGCCTCCTTGGGCTCTCCTTGGAGCCAACACAACAGCATGGAGAGAGCAGTCCTCACCTGGGCCATTGTCAGGGTCTGAGCCTGGTCCCCTGGCAGGCTTTGGTGACAGAAAGGTGATATCTGGGATTCTAGGATACCTGAGGGAAAAAAATCTGGAAATAAGCTCAAGTGAAGGCTTCATTTCAACACTTTTCTTTTTTGTTCCTTAGCAAAACTGATATTGAAAGGTATGGGACATAGCAGCTTTCTGTCACTTGTGGCTTGATGCACTTCACACAGAGTCACCTGGTCTGTGGATCCAAGTGAAGTTTTTCCCTGTTCCCAGCAGTGATTGCACCCCACACCTCTCTGGGATTCACAGCAATATGTGACCAGCAGTAAGAAATCCAAGTAACTGTTGGTTTGTAGGAAAGTCTTTGAGGTATTTCATTTTTGTGGGAAACATGGAGACGTGCATTTCCCTGTCCTCTCACCTTTCACAATGGCCTGAGTTCAGCTGCTGCCTGGCCAAAGGAGCAGGGCTGGACAACGCTCCAGAGACGGCAATCGTGCTGCTCCTCACTTAGCTGGAGGCACTGGCATTGGGTAACCCTGGGCACACCTTCACCCCAACCCCAACACACTGCCTGGGCACATGCCAGCACCTGGCCATGGCAGAGCCCAGCCACTGCCTGAGTGTCCCCAGCCCCGCGGTGTCCCCAGCCTCATGGTGTCCCCAGCCCCGCAGTGTCCCCAGCCCTGCTCCCAGGAACAGCTGCCGTGCTGAGCCCCTGCATGCCTCACAGACCTGGGATGAGCATCCAGCAGCTGCTCCAGTGCTAAGGCAACCCAGCCCTGAGCACTGGGGCTGGGTCCAGTGCCAAGTACCTGCTGAAGGGGTGCTGGCCACAGGGTTACCAGGAGCTCCCTTTGCACAGAAATGTGTGTATTCATGTGTGTCTGTGTGTGCATTTGCATGCCCAAGACACCAAATTGGTTCATTTATATTTTCATGCATTTAAACATTGCCAGCTGTGCTAATGATGGCTGCAGCACATCAACCACTTCTGTTCTCTCCCAGACTTGTTATTTTCCCACTGGTTGTTCTATCTGCTCTGTGACAGTGCTAAAGTGCTGTTTCTCTCACACAGTATCAGGTAGGAAACTGCAGTGTAGCCTGTACATTTTAAGCATTACTTAATTTGGACTGGCAAGACCCTGGGTTTGTTAGAGCAGAAAGAGACCTCATAGCTGGGATCAGTTAGCTACACAGACCAAGGCAGACTGAAAAAAAAAAAGAGTATTTTGTCATCTTTGGGAGATTTAAAAAACATATGCCTTCTCTACAGTATTTCAGACTATTGAGCTTTATCAGTTTTACTGCAAACTACAAATGCTTTTTGTGTAATGACAGCTCTTTAATTAGAACTTGGAAGCAATAGCATCTGCTGATTATAGCATGGTCCAGCATGTTCTTATTCCTCAGTTTTTATTTCCAGCTCTGCAATTAAATTGTTGCATGCCTTGAAGCAAGTGACTTCACCCCTCAGTGTCTGTACTTCCACAGATGGAATTAAAACCTCCACTGGAGATGCCTGGACAGAACCTGCTCAAATGGCACAGTCTTGGGTTACTTTTCTATCCTGTGCATGTTTGTCAGCCCATGTATCAGTCCAGTGAATGAGAGTTTGGGATTTACCTTGTCCAGGCACAGTCTGTGAGACATTCCAGGTTTGAACAATGGAAATTTTATAGGCTTCAGTTATAACTGGCTGGGCAAGAAACAACAGCTTCACAGTAATGAGTCCTCACTTGCATGGAATGCCATTTAGTGCCTGATCTCTCCTCACCACAGTGAGATATTAAAATCTGGCTGTCCAGAGCACATTTCTGGAGGGATGAAAAAGGGGCAAAATCCTTTCAGTTTGAAGTGATCCTCAGTTCTGTATGGAAAAGGTTTTTTTTTCCCAAGAGGGATATTATATACTAATGATTATGGAAAAAATTAAGCAATGCAGTTGAGAGAGAGACAACACAGCTGGTTCTGCTGTCTGCAATCTTTCCCCCCACACTGATGGAGATACTGGTGGAGATGAAGGAAAATGAGTGGTTGTTGTGATGAGCCTCTTTAAACCTTCAGTTTTGTGATTGCCAGTCTGAACAACAGGAATAGGTTATTTGCCCTTACAGCCAAAGGTAGCAGGGTGCTGCACAGTCTGAAAGTCACTGCTGTCCCTTCATTGGAGATTTCAAATGCAGCCAACAGAAGATTTTTAAAGTAGTCCCAATCACTGGAGCCAAGTGGGGCAAAGTCAGAAGGGATGTACACAGGAGAAGGAGGCTGAGTCACACTGAGCACTGGCAGAAGGGACAGAACATCAGTGTTATGTGTGCTTACGGGCAAGCACTGCTCTAAAGCACAACAAGCAAGTGGCAATTTTTTTCCAGTCTTACTTAAAAATGTTCCCAAAATCTGTGAGTACAGCACCACAGAACGCCTGATATTTTGTAATGCCATAAAAACTGACCTTAACAGACACCAGAAATCCCACTGGGAGTTTCATCTATTTGCAGTGGAAACATGATGTCTTTAATAGTAAGGATGTTTCAATAACTTTCCGGGATTTTTTTCCACTTTGGCACAGCTGTTCTCTGACAGATTGCAAAAGAGAGGAATTCAGTAGTAACAGCTTGATTCTGCAGGATGCTAAAGCCTTTCTGTCCTGGACTATGTGTCCTTAGCCCCTACCCAGAGCAGCTCAATGTCACACAGGATTACTCAGCATTTTGCAGCCTGGAGCCATTCTTACGCACTTGGCCTTGCCACCAACATTTCTATTACTTCTATTTCCATTAATATTTCTGTGGAAATGAGCTGAAACAGGTGCCTTTCTCTGAAGGAACTCAGCCTTTGTGTCTAGGAGAGGGCTTGGTGTTGTAGAAGGAAAGCTGTGGAGCAATAACATGTCTTGAAAATTTATGCCTCAATTTCTCCCTCTTAGAAAAGCAGCACCTTGGTGCCAGATTTAGTAACAATGGCAGCATAACTGGATTGTTTATGATGTTGTGTTAAGGTTATGTAGAGGAAATGTCAAGAGAAATAGCTTCCTCCCTGTTTCTAAACTTAGTGTAGACTCCAAACAGGTGTTTATTCTGATAGAATTTAACAGTTCTAGAATGGGTGGAGGTTTTTGTTGATTAAACAGAAAAAATATGGTATCTTTGCTATGGCTGGCATGATCAACATTTATTAAACCTCTCGTTTGGACGTAAAATATCCACTATTGCATAAACAGTGCCTGGGCTTTCCCCATACAGCACTAAGAGAGTTAATGGTAAAGTTCTTGTCAGCTTCAGGAGGCTAAAGGGGTTTCATGCTGTTCTGGTCTTTCCTGGTATTTGCTGCCTCACAGATCAGTGTATTGCAGAATCCTCTGTTGTTCAGAAGAAGGCAGAAAACATGTTTTCCCTCTCTTTGCCCCAGCTGTTCCTTGTCAGAACAAGGGAGAAGAGCAGGAGGCTGAAGCAAAACAAACAAGAGCAGGGCAGGATGGTGTTTGTTTACTTTGGGGCTAGTGAGCAGTGAGGTGCTCACTGTTGTACTCCAGCTGTGGCAGTGTGTGAGACAGAGATATCCCCACTGCCCAGCAGGACCTCAGGCTGGGAACTGCCCTGGCAAGGGCTCTGCCCTGTGCAGGGGATGCCTTCCCCAGAAACAGCCCCAAACTGGGTTGTGACTGAGAATGGTGGCTGCTCTTTAGTACCCCAAAATCTGCCTCTCTGAGGACAGCTTTGGCACTGGTGCCAGATTCCCTGCTGCCAGAGCAGTAAGCCAATCCGTGCCCTGTCCAGTTTTGGAAGTCCTTAGGCTACCAAGGTCCCTGGAAGAGCTGCAGGCAGACAGGAAGGTGCTGGGGCAGTGCTGGCTCCCTCGGCAAGGACACCTGAACTGGAGTTGTTTGTGTTCCCAGTGCACAATCAGGCAGGACACCTCCAGTCACCTGCTGCAGGGGGTTTAGACTGACCAGGGTGGGACTTCTCAGTCAGTGGAATGATAATATTTTTAACTGCCCCAACTTGATTACATACAACCATCTGTCCTTCAAGGAGAAAATGCAAGGAAGGATGTTCTAACACTGAGGTCAAACCTCTTCTAATTGCTCTTCTGGGTCTGGTTTGCAAACTTCCCATTTGATCACTGCTAAAGTGATCAGACCAGCATTTATCTGAATGGAGGCTGCTTGCTTTTGCTGCTCTTCAGTAACCTCTTGGTCATTAACTATAGAAATTAATGTGGACTTTCCACCCATACATATATAAAAAACAGGTGTACAGCACCCTGTTGGATTACAGACCATTGCAGCATGTGTGTAACTGAGGGGATCAGATCCTACAGTACTATCAATCCTGTGCTGATTTTTAAAACATAAAGCCAACTTCAGATCCTAGCCTTGCTTTGGTTTGTTTGGGGTTGGTTTGGTCTGGGATTTATTCCTCAACAGAACGCTTTCATAAATGCCCCACAAAGCCGGGTTCTGAGGCTGCTGGTCTGATGGGACACGATGTCACACTGATGGAGCTGGCGTGGGGCTGGAGCAGCCAGACTTGCCTCAGGAGCTCCAGGGACCTGCCATCCCTGCTGTGAGGCTTCCAGCTCCCCCAGCACTCATTTCCTGCCCCCAAGGAGCAGAGCCTGTCCTCTCCCTCCCCACACCAGCATGACATTGTGTGTTTATTTTGAAAAGTCGTCTGCAAAACTCTTTAGGGTTGTTCTCTATTGTAAGGTGAAAAACTAAAATTAAATTAAAAGTCTTCTCTCTAAAAAGCACCAAAGAAAGTGCCTTTGCTTTGTGTAGCAGAATGCACTGGCTTCTATATCTGCAAAGGATAATGGTTACAGATTTTTCCAGCATAAAGTGACTTACAGCTTAAATTTGTCCCCCAGGTCTTTAAGGCCAGGCCCACATTAGAACTTATGATAATGAAATGCTTGTTAAAGGAAAAAACATTATGCCATTTCTGTATCATTAAAATACCATTGTAGGTGGATAATTAAATCAATGTGATCTTTTTCCTGTTTAGGTTATTTAACTTACTGATCTGGGAATTGCTCTGCCAGCAAAAATACCTTTAGTTGGAAAGTGTGTCATTTTTACTGCATTGAGAAAATCTTGTGTTAGAGACATGGCTGTTATATTACGGCTCTTTTGTAGTCTACATTGTGTCTTCAGAGCAGAGATTTAAGAGTACTTTGAATAGCAGTTATTTGCCAGACTGCCTTTAGCAGTCTGATTCCTGGGGACCAAAGCCCATTGCCTATCAGTGTCACTTTGGATAAGGTGGCCACTTGTTTGTACTACCCAGCAGTGCCAGGCTTGCCAAAGAAGAGTGAATTCTGTTAGAGATGGGATATGCGGTTTTTCCTACAGAAGTATCAGCATCAAAAGCATGGGAAGAAAAAAAGTATATATTTCATTTACATGTACTGTTTAAGTGAATTGCATAACTGAGGTATCAAAGCAGCTTTTGAATGAAGAATCTGAGTACTCTTTTGATTTCTGATTCAGCAAACTGCTTAGGCATATGCTTATCTCTGCTATAGATCTGTCTGTTTGAAAAATAAAAGAGAGAATTGAAGTATAGTAGCCAAATCTCCAATGCTGATTAAAGGCTTTTCTTCCTTCTGTGGTTTTCTTCTGTCTGTGGCTTATGAGGAAAAAAAAACCAAAAAAAACCAAGGAAAGAGCAGCTTCTGGCGATCCTGGCAGCCCTGAGTGCTGAACAGCCTTTTATCCAGGGTGAAAAGCAACAGATCCAACTCACAGGAGGGAAAGAGTTGTTCCCACATTCTCCAAGGCTTGCAGTGGTGTTTGTCAGGCAAGCTTTGTCAAGCTGCAGTCCTGCTCAAGGAGCCAGGGAAGCTATTCCTGACATCAGGTGTCCCATCCAAGTGCTGTTGTGTCCCACGTTCTTCGCATTGCTGAGTTTACAACAGATAAGGAGAATAGGCTGCTAAAATGAGTAAGTGGAATAGGCTTCCAGCTTGGAATACAACAGAGAGGGAAGGCACAAGGTCATGGCTGGAGCATGGGCAGAGCGGCCACAAAGCAAGGGGAGCAGAAAGTTGAAAAAGCACCCGTGTAAGTGTTGGAAAAGTTTAAGGTACTTATTCCCAATGGGCAGCAAATAGATGTGGTAATTAAGGCAAAGAACTTAATTGTCATGTACAGGGACTGAGTTCAGAAATGCTGACAGCTCAGGAACAGGTGTGGTGGTTCAAGGGGTAGGTGTGCAGAGCTGCTGGGCTGCTGGCTCTCCTGTTCTTTCTCTCCTTAGTCCTTCCCCTGGAACCCCCAGCTGCTGTTCTCCTATCAGTCCAAAAGCCTGTACCCTGCCTACAGGAGAGATTTGAATTTTTAATGAACCTGAGCTAAGGTAGTTATTTTGAGCAGAGTTTCTGTAAAAGTCTGTGGTTCCAGCAGTTTTGCTTTGAGTTTTGGGTGGAAACCTGCATTCAAAGTGAGGGTCATGTGCTGCAAAAGAACCAGGCAGAAGTGTTTGCCCACTTCTAAAAGTTAATGTTTCGGATTTGTTCAGCCCCAGAACACCCTTTTTTCAGTTCTCAGGGTGCTGAAGTGTAAAAGTGTCTCTCAGCAACAGCGGAGTCAGTGAGAGTCTTTGTGCTTCTCACCCTTCTCCCTCTCAGAAGGTTTTATCTGAGGCACTGCTAGCTGGTGACTGACTGGGTCATTCTGCCAGCAAGGGCGTCCCTGAACTTTGTCTGCTGAACGTGGCAGTGAGTGCAGCACTGACTGCTTGGCTGTCTGGGAATGCCTTGGCCATCAGCTTTCTCAGGATGAGGGGATAGAAGAGATGGGACCTGCTTCTCAGCCTCTGGAGGGGTGGGACAGAGACAGGACAGAGTGGAGGTGATCTCTCTGTGGGAAATCAAATCTAAGGGCCTGCTGAACACCAGGGAAATGCCATGGTTGGGTGCTTTAGTGGCAAAAGGGTGGGAGTCTGGAATTTCAGTCCCAAGCTTCCCTCTGACTGAGAGAGTTGTGACCAGTAAAGGCAGACATCTGAGAAACACAGGACCAGCCAACCATCTTCAGTGGGATGATGAACAAAGGGGTAGCAGGGCCTGAGGCAGTCCTGCTGCTTGTCTGTCCAGTCCTGCAGACTTTTTGGCCCTTTTGGTTGTGTGTATTGAATAAAGTGGTTGAGCCTTTGAGACTCTTGACCTGCTTCTCTTTGGCCTGGGCCTGTTGCTGGCTCCCAGGCAGTTACTGGTCCTGCTGTGTGGGTAGAGCCTGGACTTTTATCAAGCCCAGATTTTGATAGGGCTGTATATTATGGAGCTTTATATTAGCTCAATGCTAATCCACTGGCAGGTCACAGATGTATTCTTTCCCCTCCCTTGTCCTTTAGCCCTAGTTGGATGCCGTGACTGCATGCTAGAGGATTTCTCCCTGTCCTGTGAAAGATGAGGTGGTGGCTGTGCCCTTTATTCTGTGACAAGTTCAGTATACTTTGTAAGTGGTTTGAAATTTGTGAGTAAGGAAAGGGACCCAAGTGCAAGTGGTAGGCTTCCAGACCTTCCTCTCTTTCCTGACTTCCCAGCCCCAAGGGAGAAGTACTGCTCTTAGGACTCAGTGTGATATCTGAATTCATGAAATAGCTCTGTCCTGGAATGAGTTACATGAAAATCCAACTAATAATACTGCAGAATGTTGTGGAAGCCTGTCTGATTTGAGATCCAAATGTGTGGCATGTTTCTAGTGTTGTTGTGTGTATTCATCCCTAAAGCCACCCCCACTCCAAATACACAAATGGAGCATCTAGAAGAAAGGAGCTCTGTGACTTCTCAAGCTAAGGACAGACACTGCTCCATTTGTCCTCCTCCACTGTGCTCTCCATGCAGGAGCTGGAAGTCATTAACTGGCCTGTTTCCACCTACTTTGCATTCTGATCTAAGCTTATTATGGCAGAATTTCCTCTTTGGATCTGTGCAGTGCTGGTTTCATTGCTGCTCTGATGAAAGAATAACTGTTTGGTGGCTTAAACACTACCTCTTTGCTCCCACTATGCCCTTGTGACCTGCTCAGGAGATATGGGCTTGATAATGCAGGGTCATGGGTACTTATGGTCCCACCTGCATGGTGGGAAGGAAGTCTGTGCCTGTTTAAATGGGAAGCTGTCTGGGATACAGGAAATCTGCCCTGGAACAGGCTGGAAGGCCCTGGCAGTATATCTGAGCCATATGTAACCTGGAGCATTATAAAGTATGTTTCTTGTCCCATGGGACAAAATGAGGAAATGAGCCCCATTCATCTTTGCAATCAGTGAGATTTTGTCTGAGCAAGTGGGGTAGGACTAAAGATGTTGACTAACCTTCTGGCAAAAGCAGGGATTGAAATAAAAAAAGAGTAATACTGCACCAACTTTGCCTGTAGTGAACTCAGTAGACAAGGACAAAAGCTTTTAAAAGTAGGAAATCAAAAACAAATCTGTGACTAGGTGGTCCTGGACAGATTTAATTGAGGGATATCTAAATTGTTTATCTGTTCCCAGGGGTAAGGAGAGTCATGAATAAACCTGTGTGTGCTTTGATGGACAGTTAGTGACTCATGCAGTTCTGTTATCTCACGATGAGAAATAGTTATGGAACAAAGTCCTATCCAGCCTGACTGTATTAAACAGTTTTTATTATTAAACAATTATAAACAATTATTAATAAACAATTAATAAAGTATTAATAAACTATTAATAAACAATTATTAAACTATTAAACAGTTTCCACTTGAACTTGATATGCTGGATCTGAAGTACTTTGTAAGGATACAGGTACATACCACAAGTGAGAGCAATTGGTTCAAAAAGGAAAACATACGGCATCATTCAGGCTGTTGCTATAATCACTGAGGGTAGCTGCAGTTTCCCCGAGAAGAGCTGCTATTTCATTTTACTGCAAGAATATTTGTATAAAGGATTTTAAGGCACTTTAAGCTGCCTGATCCTCATGCACAATATAACCTCTGTTGATTTTCTTCCTTCTTTCTTTCCCTTTCCTCTTTCCCCATTCTCCTTCCCTATAACACTTTTGTTTGTTCCACAGTTTGAGCTCCTGACAGAGATTTTTCTACCTTTGCCAGCATTAGGCTTTGTCCATCTACAGGGTCAAGACTATGCCAGCTACAGTGAGGATGTGGCAGGAAAATTTCCATGTTTGGAGTGGTGTATTTGTTGTGAATGTCATGCCTTCAGTCTTTGAGTGTGCACATCCAGAGCTCTTGGGTCAGGTCAGTAGGCAGCAGGGTGAATAGCTCTTCATGGATTTGCCCCTTGTGGTTGGGCACATACAGCAGGGACTACCTAAGGGGGCCACAACAAAGCTGGAGAAGGACTTTTGACAAGGACATGTAGTGATGGGACAAGGGAGAATGGCTTTAAACTGAAAGAGGGTAGATTTAGGTAAGATATGAGGAATAAATTCTTCACTATGAAGGTGGTGAGGCACTGGAACAGGTTGCCCAGAGAAGGTGTGGATTCCACATCTCTGGAAGTGTTCAAGGTCAGGTTGGCTGGACCTTTGAGTAACTGGGTCTAGTGGAAGGTGTCCCTGCCCATGGCAGGGAGTTGGAACTAGATGATCTTTAGGGTCCCTTCCAACCCAAACCATTCTGTGATTCTACAATTCTATGAATTTGTAGACTGCATAAGGATAGCTGTGTCCATTCTGCCGTTACAGCTTCCTCCCAGCTGTAACCTAAAGGCTAAATGTTTTGCCATCCAAGTTGCTGAAATTACTTTAGCTTGGCCAAGGGAGGGCTGTAAGGGAGGCTGAGCAGGTAAAGCAGGTAGAGCAGAGTTCTGGGTTTCTCAATCCTGCTTGAGCATCTCTGTTGAAGCATAAGAGTTGCTGGTTCTGAAAGCCAAATAACAAGAGTTCAACCACAAGCTCTGGAGGGAGATGCCAGACAAGAGACGATCCCAGAGACAGCTCCACTGACTGCTCCTCATGCTGAGCCAGCAGGAGGCCAGGACGTGCCGGGTGGCCAGCACTGAGCAGGCAGAGCAGCCAAGGCAGGTGGCAGCGCCAAGGCCCTGGTGATAAATCCCCAGTGTGACCAGCCTTGGTGGCAGGCACAGGCACCTGGCCTGGCAGGAGCAGCTCTCGTAAGTGAAAATGCTAATGGGACATGCAGACAGTGAGTGCCAGGTGGCTTTTTCCTTTGGTTTGCTCCTGCTGAGCCGTGCAGGTTGGTACTGCACACCTCTTGCTGAGCGTGCAAACAGGCAGGCCAAAGCCTGAGTGTCACCTCCAGAAGCGTGGGGCAGCTTAGCGCCCTTTGTCACCTTTTCCCTGGCAAAGCCTGGCCACTACATGGCATGTACTTTGTTCTTGTGTCCTTCAGCTCTGCTGGGAGCACAGGCTCCCAAGAGAAGCTCAGGCACAGGGCAGAGAGAGAGAGCTGGGCTCGGCTGGCCCTGCTGCAGTGCGGGGCCCTGCAGGAGCTGCGGGCTCTGAACTGTGTGAGCCTGTTCACACACTGCCCTCATCTCTCCTCGACTGTCCTGGCTCTGCTGTGTGTGCTCTGGGCTCTGAGCTGTGTGAGCTGTGTGAGCTGTGTGCTCTGAGCTGTGTGAGCTGTGTGCTCTGAGCTGTGTGAGCTGTGTGAGCTGTGTGCTCTGTGCTGTGTGAGCTGTGTGCTCTGAGCTGTGTGAGCTGTGTGAGCTGTGTGAGCTGTGTGAGCTGTGTGAGCTGTGTGTTCCTGTGTGAGCTGTGTGTTCTGAGCTGTGTCTCTGTGCTGTGTGAGCTGTGTGCTCTGAGCTGTGTGAGCTGTGTGAGCTGTGTGAGCTGTGTGCTCTGAGCTGTGTGAGCTGTGTGAGCTGTGGGCTCTGTGCTGTGTGAGCTGTGTGCTCTGTGCTGTGTGAGCTGTGTGTTCTGAGCTGTGTGAGCTGTG
Source organism: Rhabdornis inornatus (assembly GCA_013397075.1). Lineage (NCBI taxonomy): Eukaryota > Metazoa > Chordata > Aves > Passeriformes > Rhabdornithidae > Rhabdornis > Rhabdornis inornatus. Next base: position 273,474 of record VWZS01003386.1, read on the forward strand.
TGAGCTGTGGGCTCTGTGCTGTGTGAGCTGTGTGCTCTGTGCTGTGTGAGCTGTGTGTTCTGAGCTGTGTGTGCTGTGTGAGCTGTGGGCTCTGTGCTGTGTGAGCTGTTCCACACTGCCCTCATCTCTCCTTGGCTGTCCTGGCTCTGCTGTGTGAGCTGTGCACAGGTTGCAGAACTGACTTCTGAGTAAGAGTGGATTTTTTGTTTGTTTGGTTTGGCTTTTTTCTTTCTCTCAGGGCAGCACTGTCAGGCCTGGGCAGGTGAGCAGGGCTGTAGTGGCCTTTATACAGGAGGCTGGGTGCTCTGCTGACTCTGAGGGAAAAGCGGGGCTTGGTCTGGCTTGGCTTTTAATGAAAAGAAAAATCCTTTCCTTTCCTTTTTGGATCATTGTGAGGACATTAAACTGCCTTATTCTTTACCCAGCCTTTCCACAAAACACTCTTCTGTACATGTCTCTTAACAACTTATCTTGTTTGAGTGAAGCGTCCTAATTATAAAATAGCTCTGGGCTGCAGGCGCAGGCTTGGCAAAGCCATGCAGCCCTCCTGAGATGGATCCCTGTGCAGGGCAGTGCCATTGTGAGAAAAAGTCCTCTGGAGACATGGCTGGAAGGGAAGGCTGCTGTTCTGCTTGGCTGGCACCCCAAAAGCAGGTGCCTGACCCAGGCTTCCCTTGCTGAGCCTGCTAAAGCAGTGAATAAGGTGTTGTGGGCTTGCCAGCACAGCCAGGGTGCATATTATGACAGGTGAAGGAGAGAGAATTGTGGGTGTGGAGAAGTGTGGGTGTAGAGAAACTTACTCAGTGGAGGGGTGAGGTTGGAAGGAGTGGAGAGGGAAGAGCCAGAGGCACAGGTGTCAGTCAGGATACTGGTGAGGTGCTCCTGTCCACGTGCTGCTCTGGCATCACCCATGATCTTCTTCTGGGCACACCCTCTCTTGGTGGGGCTGTTGGAGTATGGAGAGGTCTCCCAGAGCTTCCCACCCTCTGACACCCTCAGGAATTTATCACAAGGTCCTGGAGCTCCACGGAACGACAGCCCTGGCATCTCCAGTGTCACAGCTCCCGTCCAGCAGGCACAGGAGCAAATTTGTGTCCTGGATGAGGAACAGGGGTCATGGCACTACCTGCCCCACTCTCACTGTATATAATGCTCTGTAGAGACAAAGAAGAAATTAAAGTTGCTGTTTCCCATCTGCTTCTTTAAATATAGATGCCAACTCAATCCCAAACCTCAAGGAGGTGTGCTGAAAATATGGGAGTTCATGGTGAGGTCAGTCATGGGTCACAAAGCAGCAAAACAGTCTCTGCTACCACGGGACAGGGAAGGAGGTTAATGTTTCACAGTATACTTAGCTGAGCAGCATAGCTTTGTCAGTGTTTCACTTGGTAGAAATTATTTATTGACAAGAAGGGTTTCCTGACTGTCCCAAGGAAAATTCTTTGTGCAACTGTATTTCTTTCAAGTTAAGCTATTAGGAACATGAGTTGAAAACTGACCCAGGCATACACACTCCTGTCAATCAGTTACATTTAGGAAAGGAAAGATTAAAAAACTCTGAGGCAGAGCCAAGCACTTAAAATGAATAATTCTTTGCATTGATTCCTGTGGTAAAATGCCAAGAAAAGCCTTGTGATTTCCTGGACCAAGTGCAGAGAAATGAAATGAAAAATATGAATAGGCCAAATACTGAGATCCTCATTACCGAAAAGGGCCACTCAAGGGTACCTAAGATCTGGCCTCTCATCAGGGAGAGAAAATAATTGAGAGAATTCTGGTTGCAGCTCAGCCACAGCCTTGTGCTCGGCATCCTCAGCAACCTTCTTTTTCCTCATCTTCCAGCTTGCTGTTCTCATGCCAATTAATGAAAAAAAAAAAAAGAGGAGCCGAAACTACCTGCTCTATTTTTAATCCTATTTGTCTGTAGATAAACTGCGTGTTAGATGATTAATAGATCTTTATCACTTCATAAAGTTTAGACTATAAAAAGCCTACCCCTCTCTTTTGACTGTTAAATAACTATGTTATCCTTGCTGCTGTTACTTGGAATCTAAATTAGACACAGCACTTCTGAGAGCATTTGTTAATATATCAAGTGGACCACGTGGCCTTGGCAGAGCCAGAGGGGAGTTTGTCCTCTTGTGTGGCCTTGGGAAAGCTCAACTTCACAGTTTCAACTAGAAAGACCAAGCCATGGAGGCTTGGTTAAGGAAAAATTGGGCACATATATAGGCTGTGCTGGGCCATGCCAGGGCTGTACCCAGCCATTTGCATCTGGTGCTTGCACTTTAACACATGCTAATTCGATTATAATTTGCATATGATGAGGGTTTGGGGATTGTGGTGCCAGCATGGCTCATCACATTGACTCCTCTGTTCCCACGGCAATCATGAATTTCCCATTTTTTTTTCTTTTGAACTAAGAGCATAGGCTGGAATGGTGTGGCATTTGAGCAGGCATTAGACAAATCCTAAAAAAACCTTAACCTCAAATGTATTCATCAATAGAGGCTGTAGCCTCTTCTGAATCAAGACCATGGATTTGGATTAAACTGGCAACTTCTGTCATTGAAAGAAGAGCAAATATGAGCTTGGGCTTCTGCACCTCCTCAAACACTGCACACTGATCTGGTAGCCACCAAGCCCAGATGGAAATTGATGGTTGCCAATAAAGACAGTTGTAAAAGCTGTTGCAATCTGGTGTTTTATGGAAGCTATTAAATCTGTCAACTGGCCTAGTCTGTACCTGAAAATGTTTATCTTCCATAACACATTTGCCTTCAATTAGCTATTTGGTGGCTGCAAAGACTCTTTAGCCTTTGTCCACATTTTTTTCTTCTGACTTAAACTGATACATCAGCATAGGTGAATAATCTCAGCCTCACGTATCTGTCCTAGCCATGGGGCAGGAGCAGTGGTGGAGCTGGAGGGAGGACTCTGCCAGGAATTAAACCCAGTGTGGATAGTCTCTTCCTCCAGCACTCCCAAAATCCAGGAAGGAACAATCTAATCCCTGCAAGGTAACGTGTTAGTGTTATTACTAAAACAGAGAAGAGGTATCTTTCTGCAGATCCTTGTCATTTACTCTTTGAAAGCAGCCTAGATCAATATCCTCCATTCCTCCAACATGTCCAGGGCCTTGATTCAACTTTATGTAAAAACCTTTGGAGCAAGTCATGAGGACCAGCTTTAAATGTTACTTTGCTGGGATGCTGACAATGGATATGGGAAAGATCTAACGAGGGGTGTTTTCTGCAGTGTATTAGTAACAAATAATTTTGTACAGGATACAGTAAACAAAACCTTTGTCACAGTCAGCTAAAAATAATATCAATGTTAATTCAGGTTGTTTGCAAACTTGTTCATGAAGGATTAGGCTAACAAAATGAAAGGCGGGAGGAACATCTTTGCTTCAACAGGAAAAACTAGAACATTTCTGATGAAGAATTTACCTTGGTGCCCTGAGAACTGATGTTAAAGCATGAGTTTGGCATCTCCTAATGTTGTACTTTGTGTACCTTGTATTTTCATGCCAAGCACTAAACCAAATGCTTTTCTGTGGATTTGTTCTGTTACAAACTATTTGTTATTTAGCCTCATGGCCATTTCTGGAATCCGTGTCTGTTTCTGGTTAAATGGTTGCTTATTACCTTTTTAGAGTTACACAGCTAACAAGGCAATGCTCAGCCAGGGCTATCACAGTAACACTTCTGCTAACAAAGACAAGGGAGTTGTACAGAATGCAAAAGAAAATCCCAACCTCCCCAAACCCAGCATGTAGAGGTGTGTTTATACTGAATAGTTGGATAAAGTTGTGCAACCCTACATGCAACCAAGTGTAGTCAGGCTGCCTGTCCTGCCAGGGATGCCACCCACATATGTCTGGGTAATGCCTGCATCAGCTGTTCCTCCAGCCTTCCACCTCGAGCTGAGCCTGCTGTTGCTGGGTGTTGCTGTTCTACCTCAGCAGCTGCCCCAGCTCCCCAGGGCTGAGGCTCTGCTCCTCAAAACACCCCCAGACACTTCTGCTCCTCCTCAGGTCCCCTGACCTGCCCATCCAGAGGCCCCGCTGGGCCCAGGCAATGCAGAAAGCCTGGAGCTAAGTTAGTCCCCATAAAGAAATGTTTTTATAAATGTGTCTTTAAATAACTGGCAAAGTACAGCAGCAATTCAGCAATTCCCTGTGAGGGGCTGCCAGGCGAGACTCCTGCAGGCAGCTCTTTGGAGGAAGTGTAGAGGCTTGCTGGAAATACACTGAAATCCAAGAAACACCACGTGCAGACCTAGAGCACTGGCTGCTGGATCAATTTGTTCATTAGGCAATGGCTGCTTCTGAGACTAGAAACAGAATTTGACTTGCTGTAGTAAAAGCAGGATAATTTCTAGACTTCTTCAGGGACCAGTTTTCCCACTTTTATTCATGAGGTAATGAAAACAAACCTTCCCACTCTGCAGCTCCTAATGCTCTTTCTGTATTGGTGGCCTAATTTTCTGCTTGAGGACAGGGAGGGACCATTGAGTCACACACAATCTCGTGCCTTCCTTCTCCTCCTCTCATTTAAATATTAATATGATGAATTATTACTAGAGTAACAGCTGTGCACTACTCATATCACAGCAACATAACCTTCCCCTCCTCATCGGAGCACAGCTATTCCTGACTCGTGTTTTCTGGTTGACCTTCTCACTTCTTCTGGATGACTTTTTAAAAATAATTTTGTTAGTTCTGGTGTGGTATCATTAGGATAATTGTTTGTTCTGTTCTTTCTGCATTAATATTAATGATACTGAGGAGTTCAAAAGATAGCTGCAGCAATGGTAAGTTAAATGTCTGTGTGTATTCTCCCATGAGATCTGTTTGTTTAGAGAGAACGAAGTATAAAGATGAATCTTTCTAACTAATACTTAGAAATCTCTTTCTCTTTCAGAATTGCCAAAATAATAATATATTGTCATTTATAGAAATAAAATAATTTCATATTAATCAGCTAGTGTCTCTAGATAATTCATAGGAGTGGCTAACATTGTCCCTAGAAGTACTAATGTTGTCCGTGGAAGTATTAATATTGTCCCTAGATGCCCTAATGCATTGCATTCTCTGTAGATAAAGTATTTTAAGAAAAACTGCTAAGAAAACCACGAGACAGCTCTGTAGACTGCTGAAAAGAAATGTTTGGCATTGAATAAAGAAGTGGAGGGAAAGATAAAATACCATCAGTTAGCTCAACAGAACCGGAAATAGCAAGGTAAAGCACTCCTGGGAAGATTTGGAAATGTTAGTAGATGTTAAGTTTTGTGGGTAATGGTCCTCTCTGCTGAGCACCTTTTGCACGGTTCTTGTGTTTGTGCATGTGTGTGTGTGATTTACAGACCTACAGGTTTTCTCCTCCTTGAAAATGTCGCTCCTTGGAGTACTCTGATGTTGCAGAAGGGTTTGTTGGTTTCTGCACCACTGTTGTGGAGAATGTAATGCCAGCAGGAATGTAGAAATCAGGTTTACTAGATTGGTTTGTATTTGGCATGGGATGAAACTTTTTCCTCTTTTTGCTTAGGGAGAAAAATATCTGAAGTGATCTTACCAAGACTTAAAAATTAAATTTCCGTATTTTCATTTGAAAGGTTTTGGTTTAAAATTTTGGTTTAGTAAATTGTTGTTCTTAAAGCCAAGCAAAATACTTTCCATTTTAATAAAATATCGTTTTATTGCTTTATTCAGGATGGGGGTGTTGAGAGCTCATAAATATAATAGAAAACTTAAATATCAATCCAAATTTATAAATTATGCCTTTCTTTTCCCACCCACGATGAAATCAGTAGAAACTCTTTTTCCCCAATCAGCCTTACCAGTGACAAGAGAAAGGGAGGCAGGAGGGCTCTGCTTCCAGAGAACTCTTCCCATTCAAAACCAGTGCCTAAGCCTGTGCCTGACTAGGGGCTGGGGAGAAGAAAGGATGAAAAGAGAGTATTGCAAAGTGTGTTTCTAAGTCACTGACTGCTCTGATACAATGCTAAAAGTAGTGCTGTAACTTTGAATATTTTTCCTACTTTTTTTCTGAACAAGTACCTAGTGTGAACAAAGAGCCTCATCCTGAGTGTTTGCAATTCCTACTGCAGTTAAGAAAAGTAAACCCATGAATTGAGACATGCTCAGTACCACCTACAGACAAATATATTGTTGGGTTTTTTTTCTCTTTGTGTTCTGTGCCTCCTAGAGTTTGTTAAAGTTAGAAAAACTTTCGTTCACTTTTGTACCATCCCCATCAGGGATATCTTAATTCTCATGCATGTTACTGTACTGCAAATTATTTGGCAGAAATGCTGCTTTTATAAAAAGCCTTGACAAACCTGTAGCATATGCCCCAGATAAAATCTCCTTTCAAACAGTCCCTTCAGATGATTATCTGCAGTGATTGCAAATGAACCTTGTAGCAAGTTCATAACAACTGTCCTCGTGGACGGAAGAGAAACCTGCTGTCAGAACTACAAATAATTTACGTAACCCAATTTAAAGCTCTAACAAAATGTTCCCTGTTAAGAGGATTGTTATACTTAACATGTGAGATGAAAATGCTTTCTGAAGGTCAGGAATGCACAGAAGATAGATTAGATCTCTTGAAAAGACAAAAAATAGGTTTTTACCAGAAGTTTTTCTTCTGTCAGACTTTCAACTTGGCATTCTCAGAAACTTACATAAGTGCAGCTTTATTCCTGCAAATGCTGTGTTTGCTCTGCAGAGGGAGAGGAGCCTCAGAGCTTCAAGAAAAATACAACTGAAGGTAGACTGGGGACTCAGGTTATTTTTCTGTATATTTCAGATAGATTCTCAAGTATATTTCACTAGCAGCAGCATAAATAAAAGCTTGCTTTAAAGAACACATGGGTGGGTTTGGGGAAGTATTTCCTGGATTCTGCCTGCCAAGACAGCCAGTGTGATGCTGGAGGGCTTCAGGCAGTCTGTGCTGCTGCTGCAGGTGAGCCAGTCCCTCCTGCAGCACTGGGTGTCCCGCAGGTGACAGTGGCATGGCAGTGGTGGCCTCACCGATGTGCTGCAGCGTTAACCCCTGCAGCAGGGCTGCTGGGATGAGCTGCCTCTCCTCCAGGTCTCCTGCTCTCACCTGAGTGCTGCTGAGTGCCAGAGGGGTGGGACAGGCTCTGCTGAGGCTGGACAGGGGGGCTCTGATAAGGACATTGAACCCAGGCAAGACACCTGGGCAAGGAGTCCTGCTCTCCCGGTGTTCAGTGACCTGGCTGCCTCTGCTCAGTTGGGAGTTAATGGAAAACTGTCAAACAGAGTCACAAAACCTGAATTTAACACACTGGAAAACAGCTCTGTGAAGTCTAGTTTTTCTTAATAGGATTTAGGGGGTGCAGCACAACCTGGAATGCTTTTCACATAAGATACAATGGAAAGAAAATGAAATTACAGCTTCTGTAACCATTAGAAAGCTGGACTAATGTTGACATTCTCCTCATCCCCTGCATACAGTCACATATAGTTTCTGTCCATGCCTCCAATCAGGCAAAACCTGAGATTACAGAGAAGCTGATGATGGAGATTATTTAAACACTTGGCTCCTCATCTCCTTCAGTGTTGCATTCCCCTGATGGTTGGGTCTCTCCCTGTTTCTCTGTGTCCCCTGCCTGCCCTGGTAAGGGCTGTCCCACAGCCCTGCAGTAGCTGCAGTGAGGAGTGTGGGGTCTGCACTAGGACACCAGGCAAGCAGCAGGCTTTGGGTGGTAAGAGAGGCTGTGTGACCAGGCGTTGGAGCAAAAGAATAGGAAAAATCTTTGTCCTGGAGGGTGAGATATTTTCTTACAGCCTTCTGCTTTGCACTGCTGAGGGCCTTTTCCCAAAATAGGTTTTGTGAAGGAGAAGAGAAGCTTGAATACGGTCCTCTGCATCACAGCAGCAGGTGCCCCTCACTCCCTGGAACCTGTGCTCCCCCAGCAGCCTGTCACTCACCCATGGAGTGACACTGACGGGGACATTTCTTCCTCAGAAACTCTTCTTCTCCTCCTTAATGCGCTCCTGTGCAGCAAGATTCTTTCACCACCACCTTCCTCAACAGCTAGAGGCTTTCCTGCCCGGGAATGTGAGGAGAAGGCACCTGGAGAGGTGAGGCAGCCCGTGCTAGTGTTCTGTGCACCTTCTGCTGGGGGAGAGGTGTGGATGTGCCCATTCTGTGCAGGGGAGTGGGCTTGGGGAGAGGCACTCACAGCACCAGCAGCGTCCCAGCACTTGGTACTTGCAGCATCTTGATGGCTCAGGAAGGTTCTTTTGACAGACCATCACTGTGCTGATGGCTAATTCTTCAGATGGAAACATTTTTGTGCCAGGTAGATTTCCAAATCTGAACTTTGCTGGAACGTTTAGCTTACTTTACAAGAACTGAGGCAAAGGAGACCCCTGATTTTGCCCTACTTAAAAACAAGCAAACAAACAAAAAAAAGTTTTAAAAAGCCTCTTGCCTGTTTCAGAAGAGGAGAGCACTCTTGAAATCCAGAATCAAAAATGCATGTTTTACCTTTCTTGGTGTTCATGAACTGGAGACCTCAGGTTTTGCAGACTGAGAGATCTGTTAGCAGATTAATTCCCATGCTGTGAGTCCTGGGTGTGCTCCAGCCCACACACTCCTGAACAGAAATTTTCCTGTGACTGCATCCACAGGCTTCTACAGGCTATGTTGGGATTGGGCACCTTAATTGAATTTAAGTGGAGTGTTCTTGCCATATATTACTTTTAGTGGCTCCTGTTTGCTCCAGCAGCTACCTGAACTCGTGAAAGAAACAAGGACCAAATAGGAAGGGAACTTTTCAGAAATAGGTTGGGAGAGAAGGCTTGTAAAAAATGAGGTTTTAATTGGACAGGAGAAACAAAAATAGAAACCAAGAAATGGGAAGAGAAACTAGATGAGCTCTGAGAGGGAGTGGAGAGACTGGCACAGAGGGTGCACAAACTCAGGGTGTACAAGCACAGCTACTCAGGGGCTTCTGGAGCTGGGCAAAGTCAGAACTACCTGGACAAAGCCTAGAATAACTTCTAAACTCAGAATTCAGAGCTCTGGAGATCTCGGTGCCAGGACCAAGGACTTTGAAAAGTGAGCTGAAAAGGTGAGCAGTGGAATAAAGTACAAAACCCTTGCAAATTTTAGTTCTAGTAATCTTAAATCTGCTCATTGACCTTGTTCTTTTGTGACTCAGTTCAGAACAGTGGGAATGATAATATTCTGACATTCTTTCAGATTGTAGAAATTAATGTAATGGTTATTTGCAGAGCCCTTAAGCCCTGGTGGTTCTGTCCTCAGACTGGGGCAATATGTGATGAACAGCACAAAGGGCAGTACACAGATTTTGGTTTTTGTCAGTATCCAGTTGCTGGTAATCAGGTGAGCACTGCCTTGTGCAACGAATGGAGAGCACTGAGCACTTGTGAAGAGAAAAGGGAATATCTGCTCCTGCAGTAAAGCTGTATCAGAGCAGTTAGAGCTTGTTCTGATTACTGTGATTGTCATGCCACATGGAGCTCCCTTCCAAGGTCAGAGAAGTTTAATAGCTGTCATGAAGGCCCATATTCCCATGTTCTCCTGCTATCTGAAACATTTCAGCAATCAGAAAGACAAATCATCTTGTTCCTCTGTGTGAAAAGGTTCAAAAGTTTCCATTACTGCCCTGCTGCTTCCTTTGATTTCAGCAGTCCCTGCAGGTTCTTTGTTGATGTTTCTTAGTTGACAGCAGCCTGTTCAAGCCCTGCCTCTGACTCCCTGCTGCCTAGCAATGATTACATTGCTATTGTTTACTAACAAATGTCTTTGGACCTGGGATGATAAACACGGGGTACAGGGCAGTACTTTGATCGCAAATGGTACACATCACCCTTGAAGCAATTTTACTACAAGCAAATTAGTTGCCTTTAATAATTGAAACAGGGATATTATCACAAACCATAACAATCTCACTTTACTGTCCACTTCAAGGAAGTATCTAGATAGTCCATGCATTTGTGGAAATACCAGCTTGGGTAGTCTGTGAGGAGAAAATAAACAGCTGACATCTAGAAACCTTTGTTGGGTTGAGGGGAAAATCACCACCTTGGTTTTGATGAATATTGTGCTGTTTTGTGAGGTCTTCGTAAAGCATCCCTGACAGACAGGATTGGGAGTGTTAAGTTCCTCCTTGGAGCTGCCCTTGGAGCAGGATGACTTGGGCAGTGCTAATACAATTCCTAGTTCAGCCACAGCAGTATGGTTTAACTCTGAAGGCAAGGGCTGGGTCTTCTGTCTGTCCTTGATTTCTTTTCCAACACAGAAATCAAGGATAGGCAGGCTGTCCTGGAAAAATTAACAGCAAGAAAAAAGGGAGAGGTTTGTAAGCTGCAGTCTTACCCCTCTGGGTCACCATTTCAAGATACAGGAAGAGTTTGCTCAATCTTGTCTGGTGGCTAAGCTGGTTTTTGATTGCTTTGGGTGGCCAAGTAAGAACAGCCACAGTGCAGCCTGGCCTTGCCACTCCCGCTACTGAACATGAGTGAAAGGGTTTGTGCACCTAACCTCTGTGATCTTGGATGCAAGGGAGACAAGAAGGTCTGCCAGCTGGTTTGTGAGCTGTCAGCTGGGGACATCAGATGACACACAGGAACCATGCAGCAGCTCTTGCTGTCACCAGGGCACTGCTGGAGTAGGTCGTGGAGCACACATGAACACTCTTATCGTGTTGGAGTCTGCTGAATTGCAGCAATCATGAGAACCCAGTATTGCAATCAGACTGGTCCAAAGGTTGGAACTCATCTTCTTTGAGTCATCTTGATTGGTTTTTTTGGGAGTGTCCTGATTAAACAATAAGAAGAAATATGAGATAATGGTTAGCAACTTTTTGTGTTTACTAAAATAGGCTTATCAGGAATTGGTTTTATTTTAATTGAGGCTTAAATAGTTCTCTGGTGTTTCATAAAACATAAAGAATGAGGGAGGAATATCTTTTTCTTTTCAAAAAATATAACTTTAGGGGCATGGGGTATCTCTTAAGTTTCCATTTAACAGTTTTTTGACCGTTGAAATTTGCAGTTGAAAACTGTTTAAAGATATGCTGGAGATAAGAGAATGCTGACGCACTTATAAGCAGAAGATTTCTCTACCTCTTTATCTTTCTTAATTCCAGCTCACTTGCAGGGTAAATCTTGCTATTTATATAATGAAATAACCTGTAGGTATAACCCTTCAATGAAATATTTACCTCTATGAGATAACTTTCTAGGTTGAGCACTGCTTCTCAGTGCTTCCTCAACACTGGGGTGTCCAGTGGAGGTATTTCTGCAAGAATTAAGGTCATGAAGGTCAGTTGCACCAGCTGGCACTGGACCTCTCATTGAGCTCTGCAAAGGCTGACAGCCTTGCCCACCTTCTCTCATACTCTCCTCTCCTGCACACACTGTATGTGTATGTGTTAGTATCCATTAATAAATGGATTTGTTTTTCTGTCCTGCAGTGCGTACATGGACAGATGTTGTTCATTTGTCTAGCCCTTAACTGAAAAAGTTTGGGATAACCCAGTTTCAGCACTGTTGTACCTCTAAGAGAGATAATAAATCTTACATTTCCAAAATAACAAAGATTCAGTCAGATTTTATGTCTTTACTGGGAGAAAAAAAAATAATAATTTGTTCTTTAGACTTACAGAAGTGTAGATCATGGCTAAAATGAGTTAGTACAAAAAATGTGTCATGTATTATTTATTCCTTTCCTAGATAGGAGTGCTTCTGGGGTCTTCTGTCTGTCAGAAGAACAGATAACTCAAAAATCCTGGGTAGAAACCATCCACTTCTGAAAGTAGGATGCCTCTGAGCTACAGTTGTGAGAGGGATAAAACATGCCATTGTCTCTTGAAGTAAAAGCTCAGCAGAAGTCCCAGGCAGCCTGCTGATGCTGTCTGCACTGGGGGGGTTATGATGGTGTGAGCTGAGCTGTGTGCCTGATGCTGATGCTCTTTCAGTGCCCAGTGCAGAAGGGAGGCTGGTCCACACCTGCGTTGAGGCACACATGATGCTGAACTGTAACATGGGAATGTAGAGGGCCTAAATGCATCCCTCTCTGGACTGATTGGCTGAAAAATACCCTGCTGGGGAGGTACCCTACGTATTTCTCACTGATTTAGTAACTCTCCATGTGCAGAACGTTGTCCAGTCATCCACAATGTCAAAATGTGGCATGGAGTGGGCTGAGAGGTGATTCCTGCTGTTTGGAAAAGGAGACAGCTTGGTACTGGAGGTGAAGGTTGGAGCCACTGTTTTAAGGTTACACCTGTTCAAAGTTTTGCCATAAACTTAAGAATGCTGAGTTTGCCCCTATTCCAAATAAAGCATTTATTGGGGGTTAAATTATTGTGCATTATCTTCATGAGAGCTGATAAAAACAAAATGAGACGAGGAAAAAATGTTCCATTCTGTACTGCTGCTGCAAAGAGTAACAGAGAGTTCTTCAGGTGAGATGAATAGACACAGCTTAACCTCTAGGCATCTGTTATTGGAGCCCATTATAAGCACTTTGAGTTGGAAGAGACTTTGCTGAAGCTAATGGGAAATGCCAGGGTAGGAAGATGATCCCAGTGTTTGGCACCAGTAAGAGCCTGGAGAATTTCCAGTGTGTGTGTTGGCATTTGTAGCATGTAAGGAGAGTGTCTTTTCTCCCCAAGAGTAAAAGACAAAGCGAGTTTAGACAATTCTAAACAGTTTTTCCTCTTCAAAGGAAAAATTAATTTTCTTGTTTCTCATTGTAGTGCAATTGCAAGCAAATACTTTTTGCTTGAGTTGTAATAAGAGGTCTTGTGTTTCATAAGCCTAATACCCTTTGTAGTAAATGATGCTTCTGTGCACTAATTTCTTCCCTCTGTGCAGTAGTCAATGGTGCAAAGTCCTTCTTTCCTCAGCTCTTCAAACAGTTGTCTTCTGTAGAATGGCCTGAGATCTTGCATCATTTCCTGTCACCTATCCAAAGCTATTTATAGCACATCTGCTGATTCTGGCACATAAGCAAACCCCTGTTTTCATAAGAAAACAAATACTTTGGAAATGTAATCCCTCCCAGGAAGTGTCTCAAAACTGCTGAGAAAACCTGAAACAATCTTGAAAATCTTAATGAAGGCTAAGACATAAATGGTGTTGGGGAATATGTGGAATTGAATAGTCCCATATGTTTTTAATGGAAACTTTAGAAATAGATGGTGCGACATGCGCTGAGAAAAAGTTACAGAGTATTAAGGGAGATGAGGTGTTTCCAAATAATATTTGTTATATATTTTTAAATTAAATATATATTTTAAAAAATATTTTGTATATATATATATACATGTTGAAATGAAAATTTTGGGTTTTGCTGTCTGACAATACAAAAAAATGACTCAAGGTAGCTTTTGCAATGCTGAGTATTCGCCGTATAATTTGATGGTATACGTTCTATAAAAAGTCCCTACTTTTTGATATTTCTTAGATTTTCAATCTCTTTAGCTTCAGGAGACTGACTGGGGTAGGAGTCCAGCAGGGACAGTTGCAGTCATTATGTGAAGCAGTGTGCTTCCAGTCAACCTGCCGCTTTTGGTAAGTGCTATTTTGGGAATCCTGAAAAAGGGTGTGTTGGCCCCAGCCAAAACACACCCTGAGCAGCAGAACTACTATCGGCCTCCCACAGGCCTGCCCTGACCCTGCTAGCACTGCATGGCCCTTTATCTTCAGCCATCCAATATGCTGCTTGCCTGTGAAACAGCTGCATCTGTGAGCAGGGGCACGCTGAGGACCACTGTGTGTGGAGCAAATGGAATTTGAAGATGGCCTTTGCCTGAGCAGTCACAAAGACACAGTTTCTTCAAGTGCCTCCCAAGGCAGTTCATTTCATCTTCTTTTCACAATACCCATGTATTTGTATTGAGCTTTGCTCCCTGTAAATGTATTTCAAGAGGATTCTGGTGTGGATGAAAATGTTAGTGAATGTTAGTCCAATTTTTTCTTCTCTGTAAATGACAAACTCTGCAGCACCAGCTGTATTTAGAGTCACACTAGAAGCTTTATCTCTGTAATGCAATAGGAATCAAAATGCTACATGTAGGAAGGTTTACAGTGCTATAAGAATGAACAAGAACAGTTCTGCATAGCAATATGTATATTTCTGCAATTAAATGCGATAGTTCTACAAAAACACAGAATTGTTCTATATAAATCCATCATCAGGCCCTCATAACTTGCCCAAGAGCTGACATATTTTCCAGTAGGGATCCAAAATCAAATGTATTTTTTGCTGAGAGCACCCAGTCCTGCTTCCAGGGCATCTCTCCACCTTGGTGTACTCAAGGTATTACAGATGTTTAAATAATATCTGCTGCCTTTCAGCTTTAGCAGCACTTCAGCTGATGCAATAACCAGAACAGAGGCCTCAGAAAACTGTGCTATGGTGCCACTTGAGTTGGCAGATGTGTTCTCCTAACCACTTCTCTTGAGGTTTTCGAGGTGAGGATGAGAATGGTGCCTTGCTGAAGGTCTGAATGGGGAAGAACTATCGCACACTGAATTTTCTTGCACCTGAAGTGCTGGGACAAAAACATTTGGTGCTTATTGCTTCCACTTCATCCCATGCTTTGCCTTGTCCTCCTGTAGAGTATTTCTCAGCTGTAGATTCATGCAGTGACTGGATCTACAGCCTGACTCCAGCACACCTCCGGTGCCCCATGCTGCGAAGTTAGAAGGAGCTTGGGTCACTCAGAGCACCTGAGTGTGAAAATGTTGGTACTAGTCATCCTTTAAAAAACTAAACTGACACACATATGGCCTTAACTGCCTACCTCAGTAAATTTTTTGACATGTTTGCTATTCTGTGCAAGCTATCTCTGTGCAAGATAAACTAATGAGGAAATGATGAAAGGCTGAGAATCTGGGAGAGCTCCAGCCTTATACACAAAGGGCTAATGCTTCCAGTGATGACCCAGCTACAAGGCAAATTTTCTAAGCTCTCCTCTCTTTATTAACAAGGCTTTGCCAACTCCTGCGTTAGGCAGCTGCTCTGTCCCCTGTGCTGAGTGTTGTTTAAAACAGAAAAAGTAGGCAATGGAATTGCCAGACTTTTATAAAACTGTGATTTTAAGCAGGGAACCTGCATTCAGACTGCTGTACCAAAGTGTCCTAGATTGCTGATGATCTACCAAGGGGAAAAATTACTTGTTCTGTTTTAAGTGTTTAATGACTTTTTGTCCTACAGAATTTTCAAAGTATGTCACAGAACCCATTTATTCCTAGCCTCAAAGTTGAACATCTTCTGTGACTTTCTTCTTCCACCTCCATTTGCCCTTTGTACTTTGCTGCCTCTGGTTTGAATTGGTCTCTGTAAATGGTCTGTTCTTTTCCAGTCTGTCTATTGTTTCACACAGGAATGCAGATCTTGGGATATGGGTTTTTTTCCTTTATTCCAAGTCCTCGTCATAGTTTTCTTTGCTGATCAGAATGTACATGGTACAAATCTTGCTCCAGCAAAGTCAGGTCCATCCAAGTGAACCCAAATGAGGTGCTGGCATGTTGTCTGTGCCCAGGGAGCTCTGCCTACCACCAGATAAACTTTAAAAAAAAGGGATCTTGACACAAACATTTGTTAAAAGTTTCTGAGATGGCAACTTCTGTGTGGTTATCTGATAATAATGCTGACTGAATTTATATTTTAAGATTTATTGGGAAAACTTTAAAAGTCTGCTAATCCAGAGACTGAGTGCTTGTTAGAAAAATACGTTTGTGTTAAAAAGAACAAATAAAAAAATCTCTGTGTCCATTATGGCAAGGTAGTGTCTGACATTTCCAGGAAATGAAGGTGCCCAGGAAATGAAGCCACCTGAGCTATTGGGTTGCCAGTGAAACTCAAATTTACCTGAGATGTTTGTGCTGAACATCAGCGTTATGAAACTAAGCTGGAAGAGCAAGTGATTTGTAAAGGTTTTGCTTAACACCTGCAGAGAACTAGGCTGATTGCAAGAGGCAGCAGTTAAAGGAGACCCAAACTATTAAAAACCCCTGGGATCTGTGCCAGGAAAACTAAATTGTATTTCAGGGCTCAGAACACAGATAAGCAGGAATAAGCCAAGGAGGCCGCAGAAACTGAGTGTTTTTTTAACCTCTCCCCATCTCCTTTTAATAAATAGATTTTTTTTTCCTTTAAACTCATCCCCATTCACATGCAAAATTCATCTTAGACTTTGGTAAGAAATATGGTCAGTCCTTAAAAATGTATCCTAGGACACATTTCCCTTCTTCTGGGAGGACGTGTAAGTCAAGCAGTGAAACTGAGACAAAAGCCTGGAGCTGCCAAGTTACCTTGGGCAACCTTTTCAAACTGTCTCCAGATCTTTCTTCCCTTGCCAATCATAATGGGTGTGGACACTTAAAAACACTTCATTCCCTTTTATGCCACAAGTAACAATTCACACACAGGACTGAAATATTACAGTGGAATTTACTGTTTGATCTTTTTGAACTTGGATATAATAAATGAATCATTGCTGCAGTTCTAATTATTTTTTAATTGCTGGTCTTTATGACCTTTAAAATCCAGTTCTCTCCTTGTTCTGCATTTCACTGACAGTTAATATCTGCCAGTGTTTTAGAATGGGTTGGTATCATCTAGCATATCATCTACATATGCTATGAAATTGCCTTCTTGTGGGAAATGTGGAAAAATTTGTCACAGTAATTTATAGCCTAATCAATAGGATATTAAAAATCTGAAAGCAGATTAGCAGTTTGCTGGATTAGACAGTTATAAATTGCCATGTGACACACAATTCTGAGCAACTCTTATGTGTATTGTAATTCTATAAATAGTGAGGCTGAAGACAAGTAACATTCCTGTACCATGCTCTTCCTTGTTGCGAGATTTTCCTCTAGATTGAAGGATCTCATTCACTAAATCCTATCATGAACTACACTCCGGGAATGGGAGAAAAGAATATGGAGGGGAAAAAAAATAATGCTGTTCATGACTTATGAATTAAGAACCCAGAAACTGGTGGCACTTCTGGGCTATGGGAGATTAATGAGTGAGCATGTGCTACCCAAGTGAGGAAGCTTGCTGCTTACTGCAAACCTCCTCTGTGCTTGTTGAACTACTTTTCAAACAGTCTGGGCTGCTGCAGAGCAAACTCCATGGATGTGCAACTTCTCCACCTGACTGACACTGGAGATATTGGCAAACAGTCCCAATGGACATACATTATAGGCTTTCCAGGTGCCGTTTCAAGGATGTAATATAAAATTTTTCTTACTTCAGCACTCTAGAATCTGAGGATCAGCTTGCTCTTTTGTTTCTTATAATGAAAATACTTTGTATGGATGGAGGGGTTCTTTAATTAACTAAATAGCTCTGGATTTAGACATGCAACCACTGCTGCTCCTGCCTTTTTTTAAAACCCCAAATCTCTTCCTTTAATTCAAGTAAAAACTCCTCTGTGGCTTGGCTCTGGTTGTCGTCCTAACATCACCTCTTCCAAATATGCACTCCTGCAGATTTTTCTTTATGTAGTGTATTTAAATAGAGGCCTTCTGGAGCAGCAGTGCTCTAATCTTCCAGCTCTGTTTTGCTGGGTGGGCAGAAGAACTGCAGCTTTGTTTCTAACTGTTTTCTGTACTGTTGGCAACATGGTGAGCTGCCTATCAATTAGCAAGCATTGTAATATAAAGTCTCAGTTTGGTTATTGACTTCTGTATGTGTGCTGTTAGCACAGAACCGCACTACCAAATGGCCAGGTCACCTCTCCTGGTAGTGGGGTCAATATCAGAGCTAGCAGTGCATCTGACTAATTGAAACAGACTATGTTCGGCTGCATAATTGAAGAGAGTTTAAAAGTTACTTTTAAAACTCTAGAAAAGCTGAGTAGGGAGATCCTTGGATGTTGACATATGACTTGCGTATTAAAAAAGCATAAAGTTACATTATCTATAAGTGCAAGGGTCAGTTGGATGTTTCTGTCCAAATGGCAGCAGAGCAATAGAGCCCTATTGCATGTAACTTCTGTCCTAGTACTAGCTATAAATAACCTCTGTTTAACCACCAAAAATGAATATTAATTGTTTTATCTCGTTTTGAGTCACCCTGCACTGGAAAGGCATATGAGGGACTGCAGTAGGAAAACTGCACTCTGCCTTGACAGTCGTACTGGAACTGGGTTAGTAGAAGCATAAGGCTCTTCTGATACCTAAGAGGCTTGGTGTCCTCCTGCTTCTCTCTCCTTACTGAAGACTGCTGTTGACAAGTCTCAGGGGGAAAAATGTAAAGTTTTCACTATTTTTTTTTATTTTGTTGTATTAGTTGTGGTTTTAGGGCAAAGCAGACTCTCAGTGACTCTGTTAAAGGAGATGCTATGGGAAGATAGAAATCCCTTGTGGTATCTAGAGGTGACAGCAATGGCAAAGATTTGATGTTGTGGGGAGAAGACTCGGATCCGCCATGACACGAAGACTGCAGAACATCTGAGCTGAAGTGTCACCTTCGGAGAAGGGAACTGCCTCCGCTGCGCCCGCCTGTTGCCTTCCAACTGTTTTTGTTTCCCTGCCGTCAGGGACGTTTAGTGCCGGGCCAGTTGAACGGGGCGCACCCGGGCGCTGCCCCCGTCCGTCGCTGTTGGAGCCCCGCACACCGCCAGCCCCGGGGACAGCGCTCGTCCGGCGGGGCCCCGCTGGGCCTGCCGCTGCCGCTGCTCGGCCTGCCGCGGGGCCCCCGGGGCGGGCACAGCCGCGCTCCCTTCGGGGCACACCGCTCCGCTTGCCGCCTTTCCGCGCCGTGTCTGACTCAACCGTGCTTCGAGACTGCCGAACCGCTGGGGCCCGCTGGGGCCCGCTGTTAAAGACGGGAGCGCCGTGTCTCGGCCCGACAGGCGAGGCGCTGAGGTGAGCGAGCGGACACCGCGCGGCCCACCCCGATAGGGACAGACCGGGCTACCCGGCTGACCGTACCCCTCACCGACACTCGGGCGCTGCTCCCGTCCCGCCCCGTCCCGCCCCCGGCCCCGAGNGCTGCGGCAGCGGCAACTGCGGCGAGGCGGGCGGGCGCCGGGCGAGGGCCGGTGGTGGAGCCGCGGGGCTCGGCCGTGTGAACAGCGCACCCCCGATGAGCCTGGGAAGGCCCGTGAGTGCGGGGGG
>VWZS01003386.1:292819-369279 GCA_013397075.1 Rhabdornis inornatus
GGGCGAGGCTGCTCGGCCCGGGGGCGGCGGGAGGAAGGATGTCCTTTGCCGGGGGGGCCCCGGCCTCTATCGCCCGCGGAAGTTTTGCTGCGCGGTTCCGCGAGCCGGCAGATAGGGCACAGGTACCGCTCGCTCCTGCTCCCGCAGGCTCCGGGAACCGTATGTGGGAAAAGTGACTTAATGCTCTTAATAACTAGCTTGAAACACCCGACGGAAATGGGTTGAAGAGAGACTGCCTGGGTTTTGGGGTCTGGGGAGCAGGTACCCTTGCCTAGGCAGGTAGGATGCTCTCGCTTGGCGTCTCTAGGATGTGTCTCTTTTTTCTGGCTGATTCAGTGCCGTTTGGGGTCAGCCTGACAATGGCTGTTAATTGTGTTATGGAAAAAGAGACGGCGCTCGGCGTGTTGCCGTATGGCCGGTGCTGTTGCCAGCAAGTTTCTTATATAGATATGTGTGTGTGTATATATAAAAATAACGTCGTCATAGCATTATGTGTTTATAAACCATTTACAAATTCCGGAAAGCGGTGGCTTAAAATAGAGGTGCATTTTGGTTTGGCAATTGCGTTCAGAAAATGTGTGCTCTAAAGCTAAAACGGGAACTTTCATTTCAGCCCTTTGCTCAAGCACAGTTCTTGCTTGTGTGGTTGTTATCTCGAATTCACTCTTGACTGGTTACCTGTTCAGTGGAACAGCAGATGGTAGCAGGTCTGCAGAGATGCAGAAGCCTGTGGGGAGCTGATGGTGGGCTTCTTTATTATTATCTAAGGGGAGTGCCCAACCATTTTTCAACACGATACAGAAAATGACACTGGGTTCTTGTGTGTTTCTACAGGTCCTTCAGAAGATTTATAAACTAATAGTAACATTTGCTTACTGCCAACACCGAGCTCCCTAAACAGTGTGGGGAGCAAGTAGGAGGCTTTAGAAAGCAGCAGTTTCATGAGTTGGACGATGACTCACTCTGCCTACTGACTGCAACGTGGCTGATCTAAAAAAAAGTTTTTCTGTGCCCCGTATTTTTTTAGTCAAAGGGATAGTACTTTAGCAGATTGTATAATATGTCATTAGTCATTCTCAGTCTTTCTCCTGTGAGTAATAATTTGATCATTATATGGTCAGCATAATCAAATTAACTGGTATCTTTCAGTCTTATTTGTATTTCTGACAAAGTAAACATCTCATACCTGACTGTTTCAGTGTACATCCTGTTTCCTGAAAACTGATAAATCCACGTGCAGGAGTTGAGCGTGGTTTGAAGGGGCTGTTTGCGCAATGCCTGAAGCCAGTCAAGTGTGATGATCATCACTAGGGGTGATTTCAAAGCCCTTCTTTGGTCACTTCTGCCACCCTCTCCCAAGAACTGACCCATTTTAAAACTATAGTTGTAAACCACTTAATAAACCGGTATCTTTGTGTTTGCCTCTTTAAACTTTGTATGAAGGAGGAGTAAAAGTATCACTTCTAAAAAAACCTGGTAGTCATGGCAAGGTGATAGCCTAGATGAAAATGTCAGTGCCTACGTCAGTAGGCTGTTCAGCACAAATTGGGATGATACCCCCCCCCCCCCCCCCCTTNTCCATTATACGTTTCAAGTGAGTACAACGTGGTATTTAGTAATTTGTTCACAGATAGGAAATTTGGAGGAGAATCAGGTGAAATGAAGGCTGCACCAGGTTGGTTACTTATGTTGTCAGCATTTGTTTTCTTAGATAAATCAGTGTGATTGTGGAGGTCATTGCATGCTCTCTGAAAACATTGTAATTAGTGGACACCTAGTGAAAGGATAAGTGTAAACTGATGATTAAAAATGCATCATATCAGAGATACAGAATGAAAATTTTAGGGCTCCTACTTCAGGAAGCAAGTGGGCCATAGTTGCCATTTGCCCTGAAGTAGTCCTTTCATTGCTGCATTCACTCGTGGCAGTAGGGGGTAAGATCTGAGTTATGACGAAGAGATGGTAGATCTTAATCTTTGCTGCTGATGGGCGTCGTTTTGAATCTGTTCCTGGGCTGTTTAATGGAACTAGCTAAAAGAGCAGTTCCAGATGTGTCACACAGCTGGTGCAAACAGTTTCGGTATTGCTGCATGTTGAAGACATCAGCAGTGTGAAACAATGAGCCTAATTGTGAGGCAGAATACAACTGGTTGTAGATGATCCTAAGACTGTAAAATACAGGGTAATTACTCTGCTTAATGCAGGGTAATTGAACAGAGGCCTTGGACCTCAAGTTAATGTGAAATTTGAAGTATTGGTACAAAAATTAATTTCTATAACAACGGGGGGGTTTTTGGAATGAAAGGTGAATGGGGCGATGGGAACTGTTGTACAGGCAGAAGCTCAGAATGAGTGAACCTGAAAGTAGTACATGTGAGTGAGAAAATACTTTCAAGTTTAAAAATGTTAAAAATCAGGATGCTAGACATCTGGGTTTTATAATTGTGAACAGAGTTGGATAGTCACTGATGCTGTCCTCTTTAGGATAAATTTTAATTTTGTTCTTTAAATAAATTCATGGGTATTTTAAAAGGGCTCCTTGCTCTAATGTCTTAATATTGGTAAAAATTCAATATAGTTTGGGGAAGTAGTGTTACCTCATTGTGTTTGTACTGAGGCTGTAATAACCCTTATAAAACACTGATTAAAATTAGGACTCTTGCCAAGGCACAAAGAAAGAAATCTTAAGGCAATCTTAAGTTCTGTGTGCTGAGGAGAGAAAGCTCTGAAGATCACCCTTGTGGCAGGGTGTACCACATCAGTAGAGGGTAGCTCAATGCTCTTCAGTTCAGTAATACTACATTTGGTGATCTTTATTTAAAAAGAAACCCTGGGCAGAGGATGGCATGTGTTTCCTTCTTCCCTGTGTTTGTCATGTTCTGTCACGTACTTGGGAGCAGGTGATGTGTGGCAGGAGTGAGCCAGGGCTTTGGGGCTGTGTCTTGCTGGCAGTCAGGCTTGAGCTGAAGGAAGGGTAATATTTAAATGTGTTGAAACAGTCTTGTTTCTCATTGCCAATGTGCCTTTCTTTCCTTTTTTTCTTCTTTTTTCTCTATGAAATTCTGATTACTTTAGTGAATTGAGGCCATTCTTTAAAATATGTTAATAACTTGTCAGCTGCTCTTGCTGCTCTGTTAGGAGTGAGGAGACTTGTTTTGCTTTCTCCCAGTTGTCCCACTGAAAAGCTAGCACTGTTTTAAAGGAAAACATTCATATCATTAATTCTGAAGTGTTGGGATAGTGTGGAGGCCTTTACGTTTAGATAGGGAGCTGAGGGAAGAGCTGAAATATGTTGATCTAAGATTGAACAAAAGGCACTTAGTGGTTTGGTGTGACCTATACATGTTGGGGAAGAGTATTCAGGTGACTTGTAGTGGAATTGCCCAAAGCTTACCACACTTTGTAGCAGTGACTCTTCCCTTTGTGGCATTTTTGAGCTTTTAAAAGAAGCGAGGATGTTGTACAAAAATGCACCATGTGGTCTTTATGACTACATTCTGCTGTTGCTGACGGGAACTTATTGAGAAAATCACCAGTTTGGTTTTCATGAACAGTAGGTGAATTCATTACACTATTAAAAAATAAATGATGTCTGAAAGAGCCCATATGTTAGGGGAAGTGGTTGTAGAATATATCAGTTACTCTGTAATATGTGCTTGCTGCTAGTTTTTCTTTGTAATCTATGTTGGATAAGTGTAGAAATAATTGATAAAGTAATAATATTTGTCTGATATGTAAGAATTACCCCTATGATTCCTGTAACAATGAGTCTATAGAGGCAAAGTTATTATTTGCGATGTTGGTAAACTTTATCCAAAATCACAAGGATTAAAGCTTTATAAGTGGCATTGGATGTGTGCTGTATATTCAGTATATATGGGGAGTGTACAAGCCTTATCCATTTCATGTGACCAGTACCTACTTACCTCTTATTCTGGTGAAATAGTTGAATCTGATTTTGTCTTCAAATAAAAGTTTAGTGAAAAGAATGATTCCAAAATTTGCTGATAGATGCTACAGATACTTTTGCTTCTGGCTTGTCTCTTAACAGCTCTAGTGGAGAATTACCAAGTTTGCTTTTTTAGTCTCTTTATTAAGACTAGGGAGGATTTTTTGTTGTGTGCCATAAATTCAATAGATTACATAAAAAATGTTCACGATAAATATTTTAGAAATAGTGGTTCGTCATTATTGTTTTCCTCCACAAGTGTGAAAAATACATATAATTTCTAATTAGTTTAGCTTTTTGGATGGTTTATTATTTTTGTAACTGGACAGTAAATAACTTGTATATTTAGGACAACTCAGTGAGTTGGGGGAGGAGGAAAACTTTTGTATGTGCTGGGGTACTGATGTATTTTTCTCTGCTTTTCAGGTTGCCACGGAGTAAAATGGATGGTAGCTTTGATTGTGATTGTGGTGAGCTGGAGCCACCTGATCATTAACAGAAGGCATCTTTTGTAAATCAAGAGCTGCCAGTTTCCCATTTAATTAGACTGTAAACAAAGAAGAGAAAAAGGAGGAAGAAGGAAAAAAAATAGTGCTTACCAGCACCATAGAATGACGCTGCTCAGGACCAGTCCAACACTGAATGTATCTGCACTGTGAGGAGGAGGATGTTAATAGAAGCCTATTATGTGCATATTTATTCACATTTTTGTTAAATGTTAACCAGATTAGCACAGTAGAGCTGAGTGCATAGTATGTCATTTCATTCCGTTTGAGTTTCTTGTGAGTATTTTCTTTAATGTCTGCAGAAATGCTGCACCTTTCTTGAACTATGAATGCTGCAATCTTTCTATCTTATGCTCGGTTTGAGTTCTAGAGCTTACGGGCTCTAAATTCAAGGGGACACAACAGGCCTGGCTGGCTCATAATGAAATGAGAGTGTCAAGAAACCATCTTGCAGTCAAAGCCAAGAGTTTCTTCTCCCTTTCTCTAAGACCTTTCCTTCAGATACCAGTGGAAGTGTCTCCGTGTGTTTACAGAAGCTTAGTAGTTTGAGGAAAAACGTAAAGAATTTTAAAATGGCAGAAAAATTTGAAAGTCTCATGAACATTCATGGTTTTGATCTGGGCTCTCGGTATATGGACTTAAAACCACTGGGCTGTGGTGGAAATGGCTTAGTTTTTTCTGCTGTCGATAATGACTGTGACAAAAGAGTAGCTGTCAAGAAAATTGTCCTTACAGATCCCCAGAGTGTTAAACATGCTCTACGTGAGATCAAAATTATTAGAAGACTTGACCACGATAACATTGTGAAAGTATTTGAAATTCTTGGTCCCAGTGGAAGCCAGTTAACAGATGACGTGGGCTCCCTGACAGAATTGAACTGTGTTTACATTGTCCAGGAATACATGGAGACAGATCTGGCTAATTTGCTAGAGCAAGGCCCTTTACTGGAAGATCATGCCAGACTTTTCATGTACCAGCTGCTACGTGGGCTCAAGTATATTCACTCTGCAAATGTTCTGCATAGAGATCTCAAACCAGCTAATCTTTTCATTAATACTGAAGACTTGGTGCTGAAGATTGGTGACTTTGGTCTTGCACGAATCATGGATCCTCATTATTCCCACAAGGTATGCAGAGAGTGGGAATATCTAAGTGATACGTTGACAACTGTGCCTTCTTAAATTAGCATCTTTCTCCATTTTGCACAGGTAGATAGGCTGTGGAAGGCCTCTTTAGCATGGTGTGTCTCAGATAGCACTACTGCAAGCATAAAATAATTTATTTTTTTTACTAAATGGGTTCAGAAAAGCAAAGGTTTTAACAGTGAAGACAGAACCTGAGATTAAGAGCAACATTTAGTTATATTTAGTTATAGAAGCCTTAGATAAGCTTATAAGTAGTGCATTCATAGTACAAGTGTGGCTACTTTGGGGGATTGGCTTAGAGATACTGTCCTCCTGGTCTAGATGTTTCACAAGAGAGTTCAGTATCATCTCTGTATTTATTTGGCATCTGGGAATGAGAATGTTTTGCTGCAGTATCTCTTTTGACTAATGGATAGTGTCATATTTCCATATGGTTGCTGTTCATTTACAAAGATATTTGTAAAGGTAGAAAGAAGTTTTAGCAAAATGCACACATCCCTGGGACTTTGAGACTAAAAAAATCTTGTTAGTAGTGCATTAAGAATAAGTAATTAAAAATGTAAGTCTTAAAAATCTAATTAATTTTTAAATTAATTTCTTTAGGGCCATCTTTCTGAAGGACTGGTTACTAAATGGTACAGATCGCCTCGGCTTTTGCTTTCTCCTAACAACTACACTAAAGCCATTGACATGTGGGCTGCAGGTTGCATCTTTGCTGAAATGCTGACTGGGAAAACCCTCTTTGCAGGTGGGTAGAATAAAATCAGTGTGTATATTCATAAAAGGAGTGGTACTGCTTAATTGTCTTCCTCAGGAGAGATTGGTTCTCATGGCTAACATCAGTAGTCACTGACTATCAGGATATGCTATATTATTATGCACTTACATAAGCTATAAATTGATGCATCTATAAAGCAAAGACATTTCAATTTCGTTACTTGTATTGTGTATTTAGATAAATATTGTAATTTAATGTAGAAGTCATACATGGTAAATCTGTCTGTATTTATGTTAAGCTAAATTTATTGGTTGCCTAAGAGGTGTTCTGATACATGTGTGAATTGGTGTATCCAGGGAGTATTTGAAGATTATGAATACCCTGAGTATCAAATACATAAAGATTATTTTTTTTATGTAGTCAGCTTAATCACTTCTTGCTTCTCTGTATTTTAAATTATGAAGCCCCAGGTGCATAGATTTAAAGGTGTAAAATTTAGTTCAATACAGCAAGGAAATGTGCAACCTTCAACTGATTCAGGTAAGATAGGAAGCAATGTTGTGGTCTTACTGGGTGCATCTATATTAGAGCTTTGGTTAGGATCAGGAGCAAATTTTTAGAGCCCATCTCTTGATGGCCATCCTGTACCATGTTGCTGACCTAGCTCAGACACAAACTAGAGCATTTTAGATAAAATGAAACCATCATTTGCACTGTAGGAGATCACCACCTGCTGACAAGCACTCGTCCATGGGAGCAGATGAGTAAACTGGTGAAAAACCTATGAAATGCTTATTTTTGTGCACCCTGGGGCCTCAGCAGCAGCTGTCTCATTCAGGCTCACTCTTGGATTTGCTCCTGTTGGCCTGAATTATAGGAGTAATACAGATAAAACCTCTGAGAGCTAAGCTTGCATTTCGAAGTTCACATTCCTTCAGACACATGTGGACTGAAAGCACACCTCTGCAGTCGTTCTTAGCTTTGCATGAAAAGGCAAGGGAATTGAGAGCTTATTCCCATTAAGTAGTTAATGGAGAACTGTCACTTGAAAGCATTATTTGGTATAAATCAGTGATTAATACGTGCAGAGGCTTCTTTGAACATGCAGTGAGTTTTTCACTCTTGGAGTTACTAACTACTGGAGTAATGTCCCCAGAGTATTAAATGCTTGGCTGATACAAGATTTATTAGGTTCCCATTGCATCAGGAACTTCTGCTGGCGAATAATGGGAGAAAGTCTGCAGATTTCATCATTCAGCATAGATTGATCACAACTGCTAGCCTTTTGGCTTTTTTTTTCTTTGAGTAGCATTCGTATTTGTCACAATTTTTCATTGGTGCAATAGCTGTGCACAGTTAGAATTCTGTTAAAAAGCTTGGTCTTAGTCACAAAATCCTAAATTTGTAGGCTTGTTTATATGCCTTAATTGCATTGAGTAGATACTGAGAAAAGTATTTTAGATATAGATGTGCCTCTCTGAAAATATAGCACTGCCACGGTTTTCTAATCGAAAGAAAAGTGGATTTCTTGACATCGTGCATTTGGAAAGAGAAGATGTTTGGAGATATGATAATTATTCTGCCCTGAGACTCTTGAGTAAAATTCTTTTGCAAAGTTGTTCAGAGGGAGTGATTTGGTTGATTGCAACTTCCTGTCTGCTTCTGAACCATCCCTTAGGAATCCTGCTGTTCAGAAAGCTGATGAGAATGGGAAGGAAGAATGCAGATTAATATTGCAGAATATCTGGAACAAGTGAGGAAGGGAGGTTGAGGCAGAGGAATTCAGTAGCTTTTCCAAACAACTTCTCTACTTCTTCATTCTAAACGAATATTTTGCAATGGTTATTTTGCTGATAGTGGACAGAAAGCTGGTTCATTTTTAGGATGGTACTAATTACACAGTAGAATCTGTTTTCCAGCAAATTACAAGCAATATAACATCTGATAGATCATATTAAGTAATTTATTGTAGTCTGAAGTAGAACAAAACGGCTCTTTCAGTCCAGTAAAGAAGTCAACATGAAGCAGTACTGATTAATTTGGGGAACTCTGTCACATTTTCTGCGGTGACTTTGCCTCACCTGGCAGGTGTGTGATAGGCTGTCCAGCAGACACTGCTGTGCAGGCGCTGAAGTGAGCTGACAGTGTGGAGGTTTGGAGATGGTACAGTCTCTTGCTGGCCCCATTTATTTTTGTATTTATTGTCACATACATCAGTTCTGCTTGTGATTGCCCAGAGCTGCTTGGTGAAGGAAGGAAACACTGGCCTGCAAATAATACTATGTAATTTCATCTGCTAGTTGAATCTAGGATCTGACATCCTTCTTGGAGCTGAACAACAAGCTGAAGTTAGCAACTTGTATTTCTGGGTACTCCAGTACTGAATATAGATGCTGTTCTTTATTCAAAATTGACCTGCTGTATAGGCCCTTACTGTTCTTACCCAGGGAAACTTCAGGTAGTGCTAGGAGAGTACTATAGTTTCAGTTGTAATAGAGTACTTTTTCAAAAAGAGTATCACTCTGTGTAACTGACAGGTGATTTTTGTCTTGCATGTGTCACTTAATGCAGGATTTCAGAGTAGAATACTAATACAAATGGTTGTGACCTGCAAATGTCTTTCTGAGCTAAACTAGTACTGTTTTTATTAATAACGGACATCTAATTTAAAGTGAGGTCAAATACTGGGTTAATTAGGTGGATCAGTTGAAATGGGAGGATTGCAGTATATAGTGTGTAATAAAAAGAGTATTGCTGTAGAGTACTTCACCCGTGGTGAAAACACCCTTACAAAAGCTTAAGGTTAGGTCTCTTTATCTGTGAGTAGCAGCTCTGTAATTCTTCATATGCCACGGCATTTCTTGAGAGCTCTTCAGATTTATTATCATTTAAATTCAGAACTTCAGCCTTTCCTCTGTTCCAGGAGATTATGATCTTTTACTGGAAATAGCTGCTCAGAGCACAAAATTTTGACATGCCTTTCATATGCAGGGATCAGAAATGTTTTAAGTTGAAATGGCAGCTTGTTTTTTCTTTTGGTGCTCAGGAGCACATGAGCTTGAACAGATGCAGTTGATTCTAGAATCAATTCCTGTTGTACATGAGGAGGACCGTCAGGAGCTTCTCAATGTAATTCCAGTTTACATTAGAAACGACATGACTGAGCCACACAAACCTTTAACTCAGTTGCTTCCAGGCATCAGTCCTGAAGGTAAGTAGTGAAAAGAAAAACTTGATTCAATGTTTTGATGTTTCAGAATTGTCAAATAGTGTGCAGCTTTGAGGTGCAGGTGTGTGATTGTTAAAAGCAAGTTTCATGTAGAAGAATAATAAAAAAAAATACTTCCCTGATGTGTGCTTTATTATCTTTAGAGTAGAATTGTGAATCCCTGATGGATCTATTTGCTCTGGAATTGCTCTGTTTTGAGACACTGGCCTTTTAAATACAAGGGAACATTGGAATGGAGTCAGTAATGAAGGACTGTTTTTCAGATGTTTTTAGAAGACGCTCTCCCAGCCAAAGTAACAGCAGTGTTTCCTGGTAGCCGTTGGTGGATACTGATTCAGCTTGAAGCTATCTCTTGCTATTTTTTTATGCTTTAAGTTAAATTATGGTTGGCCTTAGATTTGACTTCTCTCTCTCTCTCTGATGGCTGTGGGATGTATATCTGATGTATAGGATGTGTATTTGGCACTGTACTGTCAGTAGGTGATATTTCACAGGCAGCTACTTTGAAACAGCTAGAGGGCTCTAGAGCAAAGCACTGCACCTTAATGTCAAGTTCTAAATGTCAGAAATTTCCCATCTAATGGTAGCTTATATTCTACAGCGCTGGACTTTCTGGAGCAAATTTTGACATTTAGTCCCATGGATCGATTGACAGCAGAAGAAGCTTTGTCCCATCCTTACATGAGCATTTATTCCTTTCCAACGGATGAGCCTATTTCAAGTCATCCTTTTCACATTGAAGATGAGGTTGATGATATTCTGCTAATGGATGAAAGTCACAGCCATATTTATAATTGGGAAAGGTAAATTTATCACTTACTGTGATAACATAACTGGATGGTTTTGTTCTTGAAGTGATACTGCTTCATGGGCATTATTTTCTTTTCTGTTTGTTTCTCTTCTTGAGTTGACCTGAGAAAAAAGTTTTCCCTTATAGCATTATCGTTGGATTTATAATCCATTAGATGTGCCACGGACATGCTGATGGATTCCTGAGTTGTACTCAGGATTCTAGAATCTAGAGTTAATATTTCCATTATTTTTTTCTTCCCTTAAATACTTTTCTAAAAATAAACTTTGTTTAAGGAGGGTTTTAATTATGATTGTCTGGTTTAATGCTTAGTGCATATTATAGTAAAGAGATTTCACAGTAGTCATCTTAAGTCAGTTAAACACACTTTAGAAAGAGTTCTGTAAATGGAGTGAGCTATTGTACATAATTCTGTTTCTTTATGAAAGAATTATATAATTTATATTAAATTAAAAACCTGGAAGAGATACCCAGTTGGATTAAGGAAAAACTTCGTGTTGAATTGTTAGCATTTTGTAAGGGAATTTCTAAACTTAGCTGTCTCTGTCTTGGGAGCTAGAAGACTGTTTTTAGCTGCTAACACTTAGGAGTTGTTTTACAGATACCATGAAAGTCAGTTTTCAGACCACGACTGGCCTATTCATAATAACTATGAAGCTGATGAAGTTCAGCGTGATCCAAGGGCTCTTTCTGATGTTACTGATGAAGAAGAAGTGCAAGTAGATCCTCGCAAATATTTGGATGGAGATCGTGAAAAGTACCTGGAGGATCCTGCCTTTGACACCCACTTCTCTACTGAGCCTTGCTGGCAGTATTCAGATCACCACGAAAACAAGTATTGTGATCTGGAATGTAGTCACACTTGTAATTACAAAATGAGGTCATCTTCATACCTAGATAATTTGGTTTGGCGAGACAGTGAAGTTAACCATTACTATGAGCCCAAGCTTATTATAGATCTTTCAAACTGGAAGGAACAAAGCAAAGAAAAGTCTGACAAGAAAGGCAAGTCTAAATGTGAAAAGAATGGGTTGGTGAAAGCTCAGATAGCACTTGAGGAAGCATCACAGCAACTTGTTGAAAAAGAAAGGGAGAAGAATCAGGGGTTTGACTTTGATTCTTTTATAGCAGAAACCATTCAGCTTAGTTTACAACATGAGTCTACTGATGTTGATAAATTAAATGACTTGAACAGTTCAGTGTCTCAGATAGAGTTGAAAGGAATAATATCGAAGTCAGTAAGCAGAGAAAAGCAGGAGAAAGGAATGGCCAATTTGGCACAGTTAGAAGCTCTGTACCAAACCTCTTGGGACAGTCAGTTTGTCAGTGGTGGGGAGGGGTGCTTCCTCATAGACCAGTTCTGTTGCGAAGTAAGGAAAGATGAACAAGTTGAAAAAGAAAATACTTACACCAGTTATTTGGACAAGTTCTTTAGTAAGAAAGAAGATGCTGAAATGCTAGAACCTGAGCCAGTAGAAGAGGGGAAGCTTGGGGAGAAGGAAAGGGAGGAGAGCTTTCTCAGTAACAGTGGGGAACTCCTCTTCAACAAGCAGCTTGAGGCTATAGGTATTCCTCAGTTTCACAGCCCTGTTGGTTCGCCTCTGAAGTCCATCCAGGCCACGCTAACGCCTTCTGCTATGAAATCATCTCCCCAGATTCCCCACAAAACCTACAGCAGCATTCTGAAACATCTAAACTAAAACACTCAGCAGACATTTCTTTTATATTCATGAGATGTGTTTGTCTTTTTTTATTACTAGTGTAAGTAATTTTTTTACTTGAATCAGATGGTGTAATTTTGGTATGGATTTCATTAGTTTTTCTGTTTACCATTGTTTTTACAATCCAGAATTACTTTCTATACATGAGTTAGTTTTGTTTTTAAACTGGCATGTCGTTTGCACACAAAATTAAAGAATAGAGCAAAATAATGCAAAATGCAGGAGGTAACAAAAAAATGCACTAAACCAAGTAAAAAAACATTCTCTCAGTAAAACAGTGTCCATGTTTTGCAGAAAAAGAACCTTGCCTTGAAATTTACACAGTGAGACTGTACATAATTGCATGAGAATATCTATTTTTCCCAAAACATTTTTTTCATTCATGCGTATTTTAGAGTTTTTCATACTCTACACATTTCTTAGACACATGATACCAGCAGCAACTGAAATGAATGCAGAATTTGGTACGCATGTGTTATCTACCTCAAGGTAACAGCAGTATGTGGCAAAACATTAACCACCCATAGTGCTTCTCATTATGCACTTCTATTTAGCCAGCATTATTGTAGTAGCTATTCCTATTGAAAATCATTCAATATTTATAAATGTTCTGGTATGCATTCTTTATAGTGAAGTGTTAATATGCAGCACTTTTATTTATTTTAGCAAATAAGTATATTTCTGTAATTATAGAAAGTCAATTTTTGAGTTACTTTTCAGATAAAAGTTTTTGTTTAGCACTATGGTTTTATTGCCTACATAGCTGGATATATATTAACATCGGCTTATTCTGAGGCTACCCAATACATTGTTAATTTTATTTTTTAGTTTTCATTTCAAGTAAAGCACTCACTGTGTATAGGAACTTGTAATTGGAGGTGCTTGATCTCTACAAAAGAAATTAGGAATTGCTTTATTATCAAATGCTCCTAGAAGTCTTAATTGTGTTCATTTTTTAAAAATTTTGTAATGTTAGTTGTGTGCATGGAAATAATTAAGGTACAACATTACTGTAGGTTAAAGTTCTATATGGTGAGACATTTTGTTTTTACTGTATGTTTTTACTGAATGATTCCTGTCCCACTCCCAGCCCCTCTCAAAAGCAAGCATGAATAAAATTAGGTTAAATATAGCATGTAGCATCTCGGTCTTTTAAAATTTTGTTTTACCTTCTGATTTTTTTAAATACTGGATGTATCATTGGCTCCCCTGTTTAAAACTTAAAACAAATAAAAACATGGCCAGCAAAAATGGCTGTTTGTGATGCTTTGTACACACCCTGCCAGATGAGGAGCAGCTGCTGTGCTGCAGC
Source organism: Rhabdornis inornatus (assembly GCA_013397075.1). Lineage (NCBI taxonomy): Eukaryota > Metazoa > Chordata > Aves > Passeriformes > Rhabdornithidae > Rhabdornis > Rhabdornis inornatus. Next base: position 306,211 of record VWZS01003386.1, read on the forward strand.
TGGGGCAGTTGTGAGGGTCACTGCCTACCACAGGGTGCTCATGGAAGCATGAGAAACTTTCCCTGGAAGCGCAGCTGCTGGGGCTGCGGCATCCTGGAAGGAGACTCCCAAGAGTTTCTTTCTGTCCTGGACTGAGGAAGATCCCATGTGGTAGTGTGACTGTGAAAGCACAAATATACAGCAGAGTCCATAACCATTTCTGTTTAAAAAAAATGGACTTCAGAGTGTAAGTGATCAAAGTTGCTGTTTTATCAACGTTTTAGACAGATTAGTGTTAAAGGAAAAACTGCTGTGTGTGTGCAAGCACCTTCATGTCGCTGGCAGCCTGGAGTGAAGGTGAGTGTGCAGGTTCCTCAGCCAAGAGCCTGGCTGGAGCTCTTCCATGAAGAGATTTTGGAAGCATCACCAGGTAACTCCTGTGGGACGTTTCAAAATGTGCAGGTCAGGTCTCTGTTGCAGCAAGCCCTAGAACAGTGTGTATTTCTCTTCTAGTTCCTCTCATCACGGCTGCTCCAGAGGGAGCTCATTAACTGTACAATAAACTCCTACAACTTTACCTGTGACAGTGTTTTAGTTCCTCCAGATTCTTCCATCCCTGCTCCTCTAGCAGGTAGCACAGCTGCAGCTGGCCTCAAACAAGGATCTGCCCCTTCAGTGTGGTGCAGGATGGGCACCTGGAGAGAGGACAAGGGAGTGTGTCCTTGGGCACAGCCACAGCAGTGGGGTGTGGGCTGGAGGGAGGGGGTGACCAGCTGCCCTCTCAGGGCGAGGGACTGTTCTCAAGTTGAGACTGGAGGAAAGCAGTGGGTGGGAAGTGTGGAAGAACAGGAAACAAAATTCAGCTTAAAAACACATCTTGTATAAATGAAGTATCTTTTATGCTTTTTTTTTTTTTTTAAAGAACGCATGTGAAACTTAACAATACTTAAGAAGCCTGTACGGGTACAAAGGGAACATTTTACACTAAAAGGAGAGGGAGAGTCGAGTGTTGAGCCTAAACCTAGCATGGTGCTTCATTACCTTTGTCTTCTACCTGTGCTGAGGAGGCAACGCTGTACAGGCTGTGCTGCCTGCTTTGGTGCAAACCCTACTGTCACAACAGGCTCCATCCATGGGGCACTGTAGGGTGCAGCTGGGATTATTAAGTAGAAGCAATTCCCTATATGGAGACAAAAGTGTTTTGTAAGGACCCTGCAAAGTGAAATTGACTGCTAGAAAGTGAAGGTACTCTGGGTGTGGTGCTGGGCTCTCCCAGTGTTGGAAGAACAGCCTGCAGAAAGTGCAAGGCATCACAGGTTGTTCCCATGGGGTAGAAGATGGTTCCTGCCTGGTACTCATCAATCCTGCCTATCCCTGCAGGAAAAAATAGGTCAGTTACATGTGTAGCTCTTTGGCTGTGACCTAGCAGCATTGTCTTTAAAAACAAAATGTGGAAGAGGCTTAAATTATGAAACAGATAAAGGGACCAGTGTTTCACGCCAAGGTGCTTGCCAAGTACAATGGAACACCCTTATGTAACAAAAAAGCAAATAAGAAATGAGAACATTAACCATCTTTTTAAAGTAACCTTTCTTCTCCAAGTGGCCTTTGGTTAAAAGGCAGCATTTCAAAGTATATTTAACAAGAGCTTTGGCTGGAAGAGGTGATGTTTACAACAGACCAAGACAGAGCCTTTTACACATCCTGTCATCACATGAGATCTAGTAATTGCTGAACAGTTTGTTCTGGTCAAGAGTTCTCAGCCATGGTCAGTTAGCTTTCTCAGAGTTGTATTTAATTTTAATTAAATCAGAATTGCTATATATAATCTTAGCTATTTTTATAAGCCTTTGCCCATGCTGCTGGTAGTGGTGTGATGGCAGTGTGAGTAGCACAGCTTAGCTTGTCTCTGCTGTGAGCAGAGCTGGTCTGCTGGGGCTCTAGGCTGGGTGTGGGGTTCTGTGAACCAGCTGGGCACTGGGGCAGGCCCTGCTGCTGCTGCCCCTCCCTGTCCTGCTCAGCAGGGCACCTGTACCTGCAGCAAAGGGTTCACTGCCTGCAGCAAAATTTGTGCCTTGATGTACTTTGTTTTCCTGTCACCAGGCTGTTGCCTTTTCCGTGCTGCAGAAGCCCTTAAAGCCATGCCTGCTGCATCCTTTTAAAGTCTTGCCAAGTTCCCACTTTGGTCCAGCTGATCGCCTGGAGGCACTGGTTTATGAACAGGTTTTTAATGCCTTTTTTACAGGCATTAACCAGAGGGGTTTTTTGCATATGGAACTAATGTTGCTGTTTTTTTTCTGTCCCCTTCTAACTTCTGTGATAGTCAGGTATGTAGGAGTTTTTCCACATGTGGATTTTTATCCCCTACTCTACACGTGTATACTGCAAACCCCAGAGAACTGTAGGCAGGGTCCTAAGGGATTCAGTGGCACACTGCGGTGCAATTATTGCTGGATATCAAAAGGAAAAGCATCCTTGAGCTAAATCTGCTCTCACAAGTCTTCTTTTCTTTATTTATACTCATGTTGCTTTCCTGCTGTTGAGATCTGGAAGTGCTTGTCAAGCCTTCAGCTGGGTTTTACACGTAATTAAACAGGAACCTGTCTTCATTCTTCCAAAGATGCAGCCCTGAGCAACAACAGCCCTGAACCAATTTGTTCCTTACTCCTTGAATTATTTCAGTTCTTACAAAATCCTGTAAATTCTTGTTTGCTGTCTTGCCACTGTTTGCGTCAGACTCGAGCTGAACAACCTGGGAAATAATTCCAGGGGCTATTTAGTAACAAGCAAATAATCCAGATCGCTGCTGGCACCCAGCACCGGGGCTTCCATTCCAGTGTCTATATTTAAAATGGTTATCTGCTTATGCTGAGTGCTATTGGAGAACTCCTTAAAAGACTGACTGTTGAAAGTTCAGTGGCTGCTTTTGGCGGGGAAGTAGCATGGCTGATGGGGTGATTCGTGTGTACCAGGCCATGTGCAGAGGGAGCTGTGCCCAGCAGCCCCTGGGGATGTGGTGATGGCCAGCTATGGCCACGCTCTGCAAATAGCTGGGTCAGTAGCTGGCAGCAGCCACACGTGTCATTTGCCTTCCTCAGGAATCTGCTGCATCCTGACTGCCAAGCAGCCCTTCTATAGAGAACTCTGATAATAAAATACCTTTTGTAATCTCTCAGCTGGGCTACTGCAGCCAAAATTACTTTTAACCTTTATGTCACCCAGCCTGGATTGCTACGTGTGATATGAAATACCGATGTGTGCATTTGGCAGCTGGGGGTGGGACAGAGAACTTGTGACTTGTCCAGCATCAAAGCCAGCAATTCCATTGCCCTTCATGTCCCAGTTTTGGCTCCCTTGTTCCCAGCACAAAGGTGCTGGGAAGCGATTCCCGCAGCATGAGCATGGCTGTAGGGAAAGGGACTAGGGAAGGGCTTTTCCATCTGTCTCTGGGGACTTGGGTTAACCTATGCTTACATCCAATCTGTGCTTCTAGAGCACAGAGTTGTTACTGAATTGGTGGCTGATGATTTGATGGGTTTTCTTCAGTTTTAACATCGGTAGAAGGCTGATTTATTCTGTCCCAATTTGGTATCACTCTGCATTACTTGTGTTTTAGCTTACACTTTTCGTTTTTCCAGATTTCTTGTTACTTTTGGTTTAGGCTTATTATATTCTTCTAGCAACCATTCATGGTTGAATATAGTCCAAGGCAAGTGGGTGATCCCTTGCCTGCCTGGTTAAAGATCACTGGCCACTCTCAGAATAGATGTGAGGCCTAATAAAATACAGGCTTTCCTTTCTATCTGAATTTTGCCATCTTCCTCAAGCCATATCCCAGGGTTCTGGTGCTGTGTAGTGTGGAAGCTTCATTGCCACACTAATCCCACAAGGTAAGTATAAACCTCATCATTTTTCTGTGTCATCATCTCCACAGCATCTTCCCAAAAAGCAAGTGTAGCCAGGGTAGAATTTCTGCTTTACAAGATTGTTGATCTTTCTGTTTGCAGCTCAGGCTTCAGCAAGGGATGCTCCAAAGCCAGACTCAGGCAGTGGAAGGACATTTTCTCATTCTGGTCCTTGGTGATGCCATTCAGACTGGATTAGAGTTTAAATCTTCAGTGCTAGAGGCTGTAGAGAAACAATGTTTCCATTTAATGTCTGTCTTGAATTTTATCATTTAGAAGGATTTAAACCATAGACTTGAATAACTGAATGACAGATTTATTGTGACTTCTGTGTTTGGGTATAGATTTAGACAGTACAACTCTTGAAATAGCTGGGTAACTAGAAGAAGCATTGTTAAAGCCTATGATTAAGAAAGCAGATGGGTTTGGGTTTTGTTTTGTGTCATATTTGTCTCAGATATTTTCTGCTATTGTTGGAGTCTTAGCAGATTTGATGTTGACACATATTGAAAGATTAAATTACTTCTAGATACTAAATTATCTTTTGGATCTTTACATATGATATTTCACTGGTTTTCCATGATTCTTTATTTTCTTTTTACTTGCTTTTATACAGAGAGACCCTCAGGTGTTTGAGTCTCTCAGTTTCACATCATGCCTAGCCCTGTGAAGCAGCAAGGTGCCAGTCTGTTGGAGTGTGGAGAGGACAGGAATGTCCTTTGGGATTGCTGGCATTTGTATCTGTACTTCTATTGGCTTTGTAACTGCATCACACAAAGTACAGCATCCACTTCCAACAAGGCAAGGTAAAAAAGCTGTGACTGGCTTAGGGACCTGCACAGGGCAAGGAGATTCATCATCCAGAGCAAATCCAGGAGAAAAACAAACCCTGGGAGCCTAAGTGGAGCTCTGGCAAGCTGGGCAGCCATGGAGAGGCTCAAGGTTTACAGCTGGAGCATGGAAGAGGCTGGCTGCCCACTGCTGTATGGCTCAGTTAATCAGTACCTTGCAGCATCTCTCCTGCCCTGATAAAGCCATAAAGATGTCAGCAGTGGAGCAGGTGTTTTGGTTCTTCAGCCAAGACAGAGAAAAGTATGAAAGCACAGAGCTGCTTGAGTGATTCACTGGCTGAGTGGACTCAAAGTGATGTGCTGTAAGCAGCTGGGTGGCCATGGTGGCCAGCACTCGGTACCAGCACCAGCAGTGCAGAGGAGCCAGGTGTGACCAGGGCAGAGTCCAGCTCATCCTCCAAATGCTGCTGCAGCCCAGGGAGGAGCTTTCCACCCTGCCTGTCAGGAACTGCAGTCTGTGTTGGCATGGGCAGGAGGAAAAATATGATGGGAAACTGGGAGATTAAAATAATCCCAGTGAAAACAGGATGTTGGAAAGCTGGTAACGTAATGGGGCTGCAGGGCTGGCTGGCTGCAGAAGGCTGCTGGGGCCAGGGAGGCTCTCACACAGGCTGTTTGGGGCAAAACACCCAGTTCTCACATGTAGGCCCACACCAAAGTTTGAGGCAGAGGCAGCACAGCTCTGCTGGCAGCAGACTGGAATCTTGTGTTCCCCAAAACATGACTGATTATGGCTATTTCCACCAATGTGTTCACTCACCTTCTCTCAACACCTGCCTAAATTCTTTTTTGTTGGATGAAGGTCATAAACCATCCCCTCCAGCACATCAGCCTGGCATCACATTTATTTAAGAGATAGGAGCTGCCAGGCAGCAGGATGGAGCTGTTCCAGAGCCCAGCTGCCAGCAGGGAGCTGGATATCTCCCAGCTGATCGCAGCCTGCTCTTCGAGCTGCCATCCATGGCGTCCTTCCAGCTACGACCAAATGAAAACCAAACAGTGTTTGTCTCTCACTAAACTGCCTCTTCCTTCCAGCACTGACAGCAGCAGTCAGTGCTGTGGATTTATGGCAGGGGTGGCAGGTCTTGGGGTGGCTGAGGGAGCTGGTTCCCATCCCCAGGGCCAGTCTGTGACCTGTCAGAGGCTGGTGAGGGGCTGCTGGCCAGTGCCCAACCATCTTCTTGAGTGCCTTGCACACCCAGCACTGAGGTGTTTCTGCTACTCTGGGAGCAGGGCAGCTGCAGTGCCAGACCCTGGTTTCAGCCTGGAGAGTGTGGTGGGCTCATGAGAGGGTTACATTGCAGGTCCTGGGCTCTCGCACCTGTGGGTTGTGCTTAGAAGGAAGTGTGAACTCAGTGCCCCACAATTTGTGAGGTCATTGAGCCATTAGAAAGTGCATACTAAAATCTCTGAGGCTAAATCAAACTGGGTTGTTCTTCAGGTAAAATGAAAATTGCTGTTTTACATGAGTCCAAACTGCTATCCACTTATTCACTTTCCAAGGCTAAATTGAATCTACTATGTACGTTGCAAGTTGCCAGAGTTTGTCAATGCAGTGCAGAAGCAGATGGGTGCAGAACAGCCCCTTGGATGAAGACCATGTCCCCAGTTTTAATCAGCCAGTTCTTCCCAGACATCAGGTCTTTCCCCAGTTAGGCATCCCAGCTGGGCAGGCATGGCTGTGGGGCTTGGAAGAAAAGCTCATGAAGGGCAGGCTCTGCCCAGCTCCACACAGGTCCTGCAGCAGGGGAGCTGGGCTTTCCCTGGTGTGTCTGCAACTTGCCTTTCTCATGAGTGTTCCAGATGATTTGGGTCCTGAGGACATCAGTGTAACCAGTGTATCCTGTAACCTCTGTTTCTCTTCTTCCACACTCAAAAGATGCAACAGATTTGTTCTGCAGATCCTTGAAACAGTCAAAGTCTTATGCTCATCCATGAATGTCCCAGATGTTCACTACATCACTTGACTTTTATGATGAGTGATAAATAACAGGAGGAGATGGAGTGCTTAAAGTGAAATAATTGACTGGAGTCAGTGGCCCGACTCCCCTGGAACTCAGGCCATTTTCTGGAGTAGTAGGATGCCCAGCACCTTTAACAATCAGCCCCTGTACAGTTTTTGCCCAAGACTAAATAAAGAGATGTATTTTCAAGATTAACTTCTTCACTGTTGCAGGTTTTGACATCAATTTCGGTGTCTGTGAGCAGTGTCATAGGACAGCTGGCTTCAAATTCAAGAAGCCGGATCAGGGGAGCTCCCTGCATGCCAGGAGGGGAGTGTGGGGAGCAACACCCCTGTGAAAGCCCAGACAGAGTTCAAATTCATGTTAGTTTTACATATTTGACACAAGAAATCTCTCCAGGCACCACTTCAATCCAATTTACAGTGTCTGGCTCAAGTGAAGTATGGGAAGAATTTGCTTAAGCGATTTGAGTGGCGATATGTGGAGGGCTGGGCGAGCAGCAGGGCCCTGGGGATGGTGGGGCTGAGCAGCCCTGGGGGCTCAGGAAAGCTCCATCCCCCTTCACAGGCACCCTGCTCTCTGCCAGTGAGACCAGTGGCAGCAGGTCAGGAGCAGGCCAACTTGGTCCTTCCCCCATTCTCCTTAAAATACTCATGAAGCTGCTTTAAAAACCAAGCCGGAGATGCTACTGCTCATGTCCTGGGTTAATTCCCAGCAGGGAGTGTCACCTCTGGGCACCAGGGTACTCCGTTTCCATCTCACTGCCACACAGCACCCCAGCCTCATCACCCACACAGCTGAGTTCACAGAAATTTGGGAATGACATGGCTTTCCAACAGCTTAAGATACCTTCACTTCCTGCAAAGGGAAAGCAAGTCTCAAGAGGCTTTGCAGCATGCACAGATGTTAATTGCCTTCTTCCCACATCACTAAGAAATTTGTGTGTTGTGTTCTCCACTATACAGCAGGGAAAATGAAAGATGGAGCAGTTAGACCTCATCCTGCGAGAGCAGGGTGCTGACTGGGCTGGGACAAACCAGGCTCTCCCTCTGCTGGAGTTTGAGTCACCTTAAGGGAATCGGAAAATTAAGGTAAGAGAGAAATAATTTACAGCTTTAGCTCTTACTTTGTCCCTGAAATCTCTGCAATGTCCTGGGCACTTACAGAAACTAATGAACCATGTCACCTGAATGTGGAGCACTTATAGGGAGAATCAGAGCAGTGATGGTGGTTAAAGGTGACTCCAGATGAGAGAGCAGTGGGAGAACCCAGCCCTCTTCCTTTGGGAGAGCAGTGTGTTTGCAGAGGTAGCATATCCCACCAGGACAGGGTACATCCAGCCTGGAGACAGTGTCCTGGCCATGCTGCCTTAGAAGGCAAGTGAGGAGGGGTGATTCCTGACCTTACTTTCAAAATGGGAGGGGGTGAAGACAGAAGGTTGGGTCTATACTGACTGTAAAGGAGGGAAGGTCAGTTGTGCCTGCTGTTGCTGAAGCCATGCTGTTCACCAGGACAGCATCAATGGCTCAGGCCAACAGAGAGTTCTGACAGATGGCATCATCACTGTGAGGTGGGATCTCCACTTCTCCATTTTTGGAGTCACTCACACTAGAAAGCAAGGTGGGGGTACCATCCAAATGCTGTGTAAGGACTTGTTTGCCCTGGCAGTGCTGTGGTGGCCACCACAGCACCTCTCCCTGCACAAGCAGGGGCTGCTGTCCCCAGAGCTGTGCTGTGCTGCCGTGGGGAGGTTGTAACACAGCCCTCATGTGCACCATGGCCCAACAGCGTGGTGAGGGTGGTGCAGCTTACCCCAGCCTTATAGGAGCAGCTTGCTCTGGCACATGGTGGGAACACAGGTTTTCAGGGCTGCAGCAGGGCAGTGTGAGTTTCCAAAGGGTCCAGCTGCCTTCCATGCATTACATCATGGATTTGATGGCCATGACCACTGCCATTCCTGCCTCCCCCTCATGGGAGGGCTCAGGGAATAATTCATTAATTAGAAAACATCATTGCATCAATGATAACATAAGCAATTTTATGGTGCTAAATGGTCATTTCCAGTTAATGTATTTTTTAACTTCTGAGAATGGCTCGGCAGCCTCTCAGGTGGTGTCAGCAGCGTTCCCACCCACTGCCACAGCCCGGGCACGGGGACACTGATGGGCACTGCTGAGCTGCCTCTCTCCTATGCTGGCAGCACATCTAGAGCCATATAAATGAAAGTTTCCAAACACGAAGGCAGCACTGAGAAAGAGGAAAATTATCCTTCAGGGAAGTATTCTGCTATTGTCAGGGCAGCGTGGAATGAAAACAGAAAGGATTTTAAGACTGGGTTTTGGCTGCCAGTTGAGGCTGTGATTATAAACTGCAGCCTGAATGCACCATGCCTGAACCAACCCCTCCCCCTGCCCAAGCCTTAAGCCAAAGGATTTAAACAAGCTCTTATGTAATATGGTTTTAGTGTTTCCAGTAGAAATAGGTGTTCTAAATAGAAATGATTTGCAGATGAAATAGGCTTATATAAAATGCTTTTACATTTATATAACCCCATGTTGGCATTGCACCCAACACTTCCATCAGCTGTGAGCCCAGGGCTGGGGGCAGTGCAGGGTGCTGGTAGTGCCCAGTTTGGTGCCAGCATGCCACAGCCAGGACTGCACTGGCCTCTGCACCACAGAGCAATCCCTGTCCTGTGCCCAGCCCACCGGGCAGCGCCCCTCCAGGGCCAGAGCCTGCTGGGAGAGGTGAACTTGGGGTAGAATTTCTCAAGTGTAGTCTCCTCCCTTGTCCCTGCTCCGGGGTTCACTCACAGGAACAATTGCAGAACACTGCTGTGGTGCTCCCAGGTGCTGTGCCGGTCCTGGGGCAGTGGGGACAGCCCTGGCTCCAGCCCTGGTTCCAGCAGAGCAGCAGTGCCAGCCCTGGTTCCAGCTGCAGGGCCATGGCAGAGCAGATCATCCAGACTGCAGACACTGTCCCTTAGGGTCAGTGCTTTGGTCCTTTGGGCAAACAGAGTTGTTGTGAATGTCAAGAAATAGAATTCTCCTTCATCTCAACATCCATGCAGGGATGTCTCTGTGTATGTGTGTGCATGTATTTATATAACACATATATATTTGCAGGTATATATATATATTTGTGTGTATATATATATATATGGATGTATACATTTATATATACACATATGATATAGTGAAAGACCTGACTGCCTCCAGCAGGTTGGCAGCACGGCCTGGGCTGTGGGCTCTTCCCAAGCAGTGGCCACAGTCCCATTGAGCAGCCAGGGGCAGCCCCCTGTCTCACTTGAGGCTCCTAAACCAAATATCTCCCTTGCCATGAGTGTGCACCCACAGGATGAGCCCTCACTTGCCATGCCTCTTCTCCATGGCCACCTTCATCCAGGTTATGGCTGCTCGAAGCTGCTGAGCCTCTTACCCAGCCCAGCAGTGCATCAGGAGCCAAGAGAGTGGCCACTGATAAGGGCAGTAATAATTAGCTTGGAAACAGTGTTTTCTGAGCAGAAAAAAATGGTTGCTATGTTACAACCTTTATGTATGGGAAAGATACTCAGTCAAATCTTACACAACAGCCCTCAGTGCACCACACCAAACATTTGCTCTTAGGGGAAGGACTGTTGGCTAAGTAATTTTAGCTACCATTATGTGTACAGAACATGCATAGAGTCATACATATAGAGATATTAATAGATGTGCATGCCTTGTTTATACACACATACATTTCCATATGTATGAGAAACAAGAACGTGCTTTTCAGCTACAGTCTGTTACTGCAACAGACCTATATGATTTATAGCTCCTTGCCATTAACATTTCCATTCAAATAATGCCTTATTTATGCCCATACCAGAGAAGCTCTTTTGACAACGTGGGAAGAGGCTTTTTATTGCAAAGCCAGAACTGTCAGCAGCATCTATTATTTTTGGTGGGACTGTCAGTTCTCCAAGCAACATAACTTCATTTTTAATCCAGGTCTGATGGAAGACACTTGATCTGTCCTGCTTTTATCAGTCACAGGGGCAAAATTGCCACAAAGAAATGGTATGTGTGACCTTCGAAAATGACTGTCGCCCTTTCCATCTTGTCTGTGCTCTATTTTTCATAAAAGCGTGTTTCTGTGGTGCATTACAGGGGAAATGAGCCATTCATCTTTGTCTCCACTGCCCTCACAATTGCTGGGGAGTCACTCCCTGCAGGCCCAAGGAGAATGCTGGGTCAAGCAGCACTTGGGCATCTTTTATAGCTGGACCTGCAGTGATTCATCAGCCTCTTCCCCTTGGAAATCAATACTTATGTGTAGTACAAATGCTTATGGCCCCTTATGTCATCTACAGATAAAAATTAAACAAACAGACCAAACCAAAGCAAAACAAACAGCTGTACCTTGGTCTAAATGTTTAGTGCTTGAACCAATGGCTCTGCCAGCTCCCACCCACTGTGGCATACAGTGAGGTACTGCAGCCCTTCAGCAAGCATGGTGGAGCTGAAGGACAGGATAAAAACTGCAGAGACGGCTGCAAACCAATCCCAGCCCTTGAGTTTCCTTAGGGACAGCATGATCTCAACAACAAAAGTTATATTTTATATATGTAATATATAACATTGGATATGTGTGTATATATACAATATAGCAGTGTATTACATGTAACAGAAGTATAGATACATTATATATGTACATATAGAAGTATAATGTCTCTATGCACATCCATGTCCATATATTTACATATACAACCTGTGTATGTGTATGAATATATGTATATATGTAGAATCATGAGTAGAATCTGTGTATACACACATGTGTAAGTATACAGACATACATACGTCTACATGTGTGTTCATGCACATATGTGTACAAACTTCTCCACACCCACAGAGACACGAAGGGAGGCTCACCTTGTGCAAGGTATTGCCAATCTGTCAGCAGTCCAAGATTCTCACGCTGCCAGTGCTTGTTCCTTCAGGAATTCAGCTGTGATGGCCAGCCCAGGGCCTGTGCAGTAAAAAAGCAACTCCCAGCACCCGAGTCAGCCTGAGCCTGCTTTTGCACTAAAGACACCTGTCTCCCAAGCTGTTGTGCAGGCAGCCAGGCACAGAGCTGTTCTCAGCTGGGTGACAGTGACCGTGTCTGCCCTGCCCAGTCAAGGGGGTTCAGTTTGTTCCCCACTCCACAGCCCTGGCTGCTCAGTGCCCCAGTTCACAGCAGAACTCATCTGGTTGCTCTTACAGAGGTAGCTGTCACTTCTATCAGGGCTTCTAAAATAAGGTAAAAAGGCAGCATGATGTAGCAAGCTCTCTCCCTGCTTGGATTTGTGCTTACAGTTCTTTAAGGAGACTATATTTCAGTTACAGTAATCACTCCACAAAAACTACTGTCACTAAAAACCCACCCCTTGCCCTCATGCTGCTCTGCTGCATTTCTGAGATGACTAATGTACCACTTTATTTTTCCAGTAACTATGAAGGAAAATGCTAATAAAACTTCTGGAAGAATTTTACTTATTTTTCTTGCTTTGAAGCTGGGCACTCATCATGGGTCTAAGACCATGAGCTTCCCTCGTAAAACTTGAGGCAACTTAGGCAGCAGCTCCTGCAGCCATTGGCAAGCCTTGGCCCATGTGGCTTGGCACCATTTCTTTGGACATCTCAGAGACTCTGCCAGAAGCCTTTTGGCCACTGTATGAGCCTGCCCTGCTCTCTGCTGATGCCCCAAAGATGGTCTGGTGCAGGGGGATCACATCCCTGCAGGCACACAAAGGCAAGGGCCTCCTTCCCCCTCTAAATTTCAGTCTGTCTGGAGAAAGCCTATAACCCCAGGTACCAGATTTCCTTTTCCAGGACAGGTCTTTTGCATAGCATGAATGTGTTATTTTTGAGCCTGTATATTATATCTATACATACATTTTTGTGTGTTATGTATATATACATATATATACACTTATGTGTGTATATTATGTGTACATACATCTATACATATGCATATTTATATATCTATATTTATCTCCTCTGCAGTACTTGCACATAGATAGGAAGCACAGAGCTGATGACTAAACTCTGGGTTTAATGTCTAAAAATACAGATGGAAAAAAATAACTCATTTTACTGGCACAAATATTCAGGCGAGTGTTTTTGCAGGCACAAACCAAGCAGCTGCTTAGTGGCCAGGTAAGCAAGTGGCTGGGAGAGGACTGATCTTGCAATGGAGGGTGCCAGCAACATTTCTGACCTAGACAGACACTGCTACAGAGACGAAGATGGCTGAAAACAGATCTGACCCTTGTTCAGGGAATAAATCCTATCTGTTTTTGCAAGAGGCATAACGTACATACTTCTGCTAAACTAACAGCATAAAGCACCAAGCATAACCACTGGAAAGTTGGCACCATCTGGTTTTCAGTGCTGAAAACACGCCAGCATGCTTGGGCATTGTGGAACAATTTTAGGAGATGAAAGACAAAAGATGAAACGGTGTCACGCCCTGGTGTTTTGTGCCTGGTGGGTGAGAGGCTGGCCGTGGCCACCACGCCCGCTGCCCTTCAGGCGCTGGCCAGGCTTGGGACAAATCCTGGCATCCCCAGCCTGGGAGTGGAGCCTGCAGGAGACAGTGCCTGGGTGTACAAGTGGGACGGCGCCTGGGTGTGCAAGTGGGATAGCGCCTGGGCGTGCAGGTGAGATTTCTCTCACCCACTGAACAGCCCCTGGCCCATCAGCTCGCCGTGCCACGGGCAGGGAGCAGTCCCAGCCTGCCCCAGCAGGGTATCTGTGCTGCAGGATCCAGCTTTACCCACTAATCCAAATTTGCCAGGTAGCAGCAATACAAACAGGTGAAAAATAAAACCAGCACCAACCTCAGCTCGTGCTTGATTCTGGCTGCTTCAGCAGTTTCTCCTTAAGGATGAGATGACGACTCCACTTTGCCTGGAGCAGATCCCTCCTGGCCCTCAGGAACATCAGCACCAGCAGGGCTCAAAGCCTCAGCCCTTTGCCAGCTTTGCCTGGGGACACCTGGGGCTCGACCTCTGCTCACAGGAGTGCTACAGACAGGGCTGTATTCATGAGCTTCCTTCCCTATGTGACCTTCACCTCCCATTTTTTGAGGCTGTACCTACGGAATTTAAATTTAGGTTAATCCTTTAGCACCATCAGGTTCAAGACTTCCACGCTTGAAGACTAATGAGCTGCATTAAGATTAAATCCCATCAACGAGAATACCAATGATTTTGCTCCTCAGTGCTCATTCAGACCCTTCCAAAATTGCTGTCACGGTGCTGTGGAATCACACTGCTAAGGGGTTCACTGGTGCTGAGAAGCCCAGGGGAGCTGGACTCGTGCTGAGCAAGAGGGAGGCCAGGTGGCCTAAGGAGGCTTCTTCCAACCTACATTTCCCTGTGATTCTGACATCAAAAGCCACCCCACGGAAATAAACTGAAAACTAGCTCCACCATAGATGGAGCTTCTGCCTGCTGCTGCTTTTTTTGTGTGTAACATGGTCACAAACAGCTTTTTCTTCTGTACCTGTCATATGAAGAATAAAAGTGATGGAGAAAATGCACAAGAAAAGAGCAATTTTTGTAAAGTCATTGTCAAAAATGAAGAACTGTGACCCTTTCATCTCTCTTACAGAAGTCCATGGGAACAGCAAGGCCAGCCATATTCACCACAGACCACATGGACAGATACACCCAAAATCCATGACCATTTTTGAAACATCAGCTGCTCAAAAGCATCTTTAAAAAGAAACGAAGACACAAACTTACACAATATGCAGGCATCACAGAGCTGAACCAAACCCCTCCATCTGCCTCATGAAGATTGTCTCGGGATTTGGGCACAGATTTGTGCCTGAGCTTTGTGTTTCTCAGCCCTCTCAAACATGTAGTTTAAACACTTCAGTAATCTCCAGTCTTTCAGGGTTAATGATCAGACATAACTTTGAAGCTGCTGAACTTGTGAACCAGGATGTGTTGGAAAAGGCTGAGGCATGTAAAGATTAGCCCTTTCTCAGGAGGAGAGTGCTAGCTGGGGCGACTGGGAGGGTTTATGTTTGGTGGGATTTTGCTGACAGGGGCGATGCCATGGCCCCGCTCACCCCCCAACAGCCTCCCTGCTCCAGGGAGCCCCAGCAGCTTCTCCCCCTTTGCTCTCTCCATGCTCATGCAGTGCTGCGGAATCAGCAGCCAGCATAAACCCACGGCTGCTGCACTCTGCTCCGTGGGGTTGGAGGTTTTTAATTCGTTTCAGTTCAAATGAGATGAAACCCAGCCATTTATTACAACTTTTCTGCAATGCATCTCTTCTGTGACCCCGCAGCTACTCACCCAAACCGAGTTATCCATCACCTTGTGCAGCTGGAGCTGCCATGCCCCAGCGAGCCCAGAGCTCCAGCCCGGCAGGGGCCAGCTGAGGTCAGCTGTGCCAGCCTGCAGTGTCACAGCCCAGCCGGGGTCAGCTGTGCCAGCCTGCAGTGTCACAGCCCATCCAGGGTCAGCTGTGCCAGCCCCAGTGGCTGCGTGGCCATGCCAGAGCCTGCTCCTGCTGCCCTCCAACCTGCAGTGTGCGGGTCACAGCCCAGCCAGGACAGCAAACCCCTGCTACACCTCGGATTACTTCACCCCTCACTCCTCCCAGGCACAGCAAACATTCCCCAGGTGAGCTCAGTTTTACCAGCTAATAGGATATTTATCAACTGGTGTGAAAACACCAGCAGAGCAATTCTAATGCGACGCAAGACGTGTGAAAACTCATTTATACGAGAAATACATTCGAAAACTGTGCCGCTCTCCCGAAGGCATTTTTTCCCATTTCTTCGTTATGTACTTGCAGATTAATGGAGCGATATTTTTAATTGTTAAAACTTTCCACAGCCGCTCTTGATCCCGCACGTTCCGGCCTCCGCGGGGATGGCGCGGCCAACAGCGCCACCGGCCGGCCAGCAGCGGGATGGGCCCGGCTGGGGACGCCGGAGGGGCACGGGGACATCTGAGGGGCAGAGGGACACTCAGGTGTGCCCGTGTGTCCAGGCACACGATACCGTCTGTGCGCATCCACACGTGTGTGTGTGTGTGTGTGTGTACGTGTGCACCTGCTGGAGCATGGATAGTTTATGTACGTGCACACTGTGTGCGTATGCACACCTGTATGAATATATTCATACGCATATATACACGCGTATAGAATTTTACATGCCCGTATATGTTTATACACCCATGTATGTTTATACATACACACATAAATGTGCACAGAGACACGCGCACCGTTATGTGTGTACACACACACGGAAGAGCGGTGTTTATCTGTACACATCCCGAGTCTATGTATGGCTAAATCGCTGCCCGCAGCTGGCGCTGTTTGTCGCCGCTCCCCGAGAGGGGCAGGCTGCAGCCGGCTCCTGCTCGCCCCGGCACTGCGCGCCCTGCGGCCACCGCGGGGAGCCGGAGCCCGCAGCTCCGCCGCACCGGGGGAAAGGGACAGGGGAGGGACGGACGGGGGAGGCGGGCATGGGGGGCCAGGCGGCTGCCGAGCCCTCGGGGAGACGTGCTGCTGGGGAGCCCCATCCCGGGGGGACGTGTCCCACCCCCGCAGGACAGCTCTGCCAAGAGTGGAGGTGTTTGGAGCCTTGTAATGCCCTCACTCAGCTGCTGCTCCAGCTGCCGTGTAATACCAAAGTGCTCTCCTCATTTAGTTGCCCTCTGGTGTCCCCATAAGTGAGCTGACATAGGTGACAGGTGGGGATGGAAATACGAGCCGTGATGATTAACGCAGTGCTCATTTAGAAATGCGGGGCAGTGTTGGTTTGTCCCTGCCCTGTGTGATGTGTCCCCTCTAGTCCAGAGACTGCAACACCCAAGCCACTGCAAAGCCCGGCTCAGGCAGGGGGGTGAAGCCAGGCTTTGACAAGTCCAGCACCCTAGAAATCTTCTGCTGCATCCTGCAAACCTATTCGGGCTCAAAGCAAGAATATCAGCCTACCATGCCTGCCTGGATAGTGCCAAAGGCATACAGGCAAGGCTCTAAGGACCTCTGGAAAATTATCTTCTAAAAGTGGCTAGTATCTTTGAGCCTGCAAAACAGGAAAAGGTGCAAAACTAAGAATTTGGGAGGGGGTGAAACCAGCACAATGACCTGGGCTGGAGTCAAGTCAGACAACCTCCTGGAGGCCTTCTGCTAAAGCAAGGTAAGCCTTTAAAGTTCAGATCCTCACCTGTCATGATAAAACATATACTTTGAAGTACAAAGCACAGCAGAGTATCAAGACTGACCATTTGCAGTTGCTTTTCCTATAGCCAGCCTCCAGCACAGCAGGGTTCTGCTATATGTCTTGTATCTCTTGTCTAGAAAGACTAAAGGCTCTCCTCTGAAGTGTCTCATCTATTTTAGATGCAGGAGATCCCTGCACCAAATATAAAACACTTACAGTCCAGACAGCCTTTAGCACTTCAAAAAAGTTTTAGATCATCTGCACAATGTTGAACTTTTGTGGAGTAAGGGAAGAATTTTTTCCTTACATTTTGCTTTAAGCATTGCCAAAGAACTTTCATGCCCTGATTTTTTGAGTCACTTGATCACCAGCACAAGATGAACCATATGATCCCAGCATATGACACGGCATTCTAAAGCAGAGAGCTGTGGCCCTGTGTGTCCCCATCTAGCTGATGGCTCTGCACAGACGCCCTGCCACTGCAGTGGCAGTGGGACTGATGGCATAATTCTGCCCCTGCTGCATTTCATGGGTGAAGCTCTAACTTGGGGCTGCAGTTCATTACAGCATCTTGTGCCTGTTACCTGAGTTCTTCCCAGCACCCATGGACTGCCCAGCCACACCCAGAGCATTGCCATCGGGCCCTGGAAGGGGCTGAGCTCCAGCTTGTCTCACAGCCAAACCCACCTAGTAAGCTCTAGTGAAAGAAATTGGGAGTGCTCCCCAACATTTTGCATGTGCACCCAGCCACAGCATAGCCCAGCAACAGACAGAAGCTGTCTGTCATGAGGACTGGTGCTGGTAAGCTGTTCTCCACACAGGTTAAACAGCCTCCAGGACTGGTAGAAATTGTTAAATACATTACTTTTACCAGCAGCTCTGCTCCCAGGAATGTCCAGAGTCTCCCAGAGCGCCTGCAAGCTGCAGCCACTCATCCATCCACGTGGTTATCCCAGTGCAGTGACCAGGGTGAGGTCAGGAGGAGCTATCAGGAAGGAAGGAGCTGTCAGGTGGAACCTGGGTGCTGGCAGTGGGGAGATAGTGGGTGCCCTGCTCGCTCTGCCCTGTCAGGATAGGGTCACCCAAGGCAGTGCTGCCCACCCAGTGGGACAGGGAATGAAGAGCCTGGGGTAGGCTTCTCAGTCAGCCCCAGCCACACCTCTGTCTGCAGGATGCTGCTGGCAGCTCCGATGTTCTGCTCAGGAAGAGCCCAACAGAGACTCCCCGACACCTTCAGCTTTCCTGCAGCCATCTGTGCATGGAAAGACACCATCAGCCCTCAGGCAAAAGGCAGTGCCATGGCCAATAACTGTGGCAGCAAGCACACTGGCTGCAGTGGTCATCAGCTATTTTCACAGGACACCGAGTCTGCAGTGGAAAAAAAAAAACCAAAAGTAGCAAACGAAAGCACGTCTGAGCAATAGCTGTATGCCTGCAGGAGCACGCAGAGGACTGGACATGCTGGAGATGTCATGCAGAGCTGTGCTGGTTTCGCTCTGATCAGATGAGGATGAGGTTGTTTTTTTGCAATTTGTGGTAACAGCATTTTGCAAGCATGACAAAAATGTGTGGTAACCCCTGGGCAAACTGGGGCAGCCTCTGCACACAGACCATGCAATGTGAGGTTTGGCAGAGTCAGGCCAGGGGCTGTAACTGCCCCATGCCTGTCCCTGTGCTCCCAGGGCACAGGGTGAGCCCTGCCACCCACACCAGCCCTTGGCCACCTCCTGTGGCTGCTGGGCTTCCTCTGGGGCCTGCTCCTGGGGTTCAGCAGTGCTGCCATGGGGTGACCTGTGCCATGAGTGCCCTGGTCCCTCTGGAGCACCGCTGTGGCTCAGCTGTGGACAGAGCCCTGCAGCCAGGCCAGCAAAGAACCCCAGAGGCATGTGGGGCTGAGTGCTGGGAAGCAAAGGGTGCACTCATGAGCCAGGGACAAGTCCTGCTGGCAGTGCCCAAAGCCTTGCAGTGAGTGAGCAAAACAGTAGAAAAAATCAATTTGCTTTGACAGCATGTCCTTATTGTCTGTGTACTGGTTTGTATTAATGAAATCACTACAGTGGGGTAGTGAAGTGCTCATTTGCCCCATTAGTTTGCTTTGCTTGAGAGAAGTACCCTTCACCTCCCCTTTTATTAACTTCTAAAATACACATTGCACCTGGACTAAGGACACCCCAATGGCGTGGAGAGTGGATGTGTGTCCTTAGCTCCAGCTGCTCAGGGACTCATCCAAAAGAAAACTGATTTTGAAGGAGTAAACAGGACAATGCTAGAGGCAAATCACCATGACCCAGAGCCAAGGCATGGCTTGATTAATTTAGCTCTACTCCCTTAAACAGTTTATTTTACTAATCAAGAAAGATTTGCAGAAAACAGGTCTGGTCACAGTAACTTGCAATGGTGCTGACACAGGATGCTCACATTTGGTACAGCTCTTACTTGGTATTCCATTTTGACTGAGAACCAGATCAGAAAAGGTCACATAGCACATAAAAACGGTGGCAAAACCTGGCCAACTCACAGCTCTGAAAACCATATCTAACCCACAAACCAGCATTAAGAAGACACTTTGTCAGGCAAGAATTTTTTCTTCTCTCTTTGAAATGGCACATTTTAAATCAATGAACTGGATGAAACAAGCATAATCAACACAGAATCCAGGTCCTGACTCCAGAACTGGACAGGCAGTAAATGTTATGGGAAGACCAGTCAGACACAGACACTGAACTGAATTTTTAAAGAAATACTATGTTTGGAAGATCCTTTTTATGATTGCACATACTTCTCTAAGTCTACAGTGAGATGATTAGATGCTCCTCTTTCAAGTGAGAAGCCACAAACCCTCTGAAGTAAAAGGTGCCTTGAAACCACCACCAGATCTATCAGCAAGCCCCTTGCCTGAAGGGGATCCAAAGGCCCACGACACACAGCCTTTGGTTAGACAAATTCAAACCCCACTGGCCTAGGCAGCTGGGCAGCTGAGCCACGGGCTGCAGCTCTTATGCAGTAATATTTTCTAGTAATTAGCTAAAGCAGCTTTGAGACTTTACTCCTCAAAACAGCTCCAGCTATCCCAGAGGAACAAGGAGGCAAGAAAGGTCAATCACTGCTTAAACAAGACTTGGATACCTCTGGGGGTCCTTGCCTTCTCTTTGTGACAAATAAGGATGACCAAAGCTGGGCAAGAAACCAGTGCCATTCTCCAGCAGTCCTCAGAAATAGCTGCTCTTGGACTTCTTTTTTGTTTTCTAGTTATCTCCATGTTATCTCCTTGAGAAGCCTCTAGGACACTTTGGAGGCTTCAGGTAAGATTATGGGCAATTATGAAGGGAAGAAAGAGTTCATCTCTTGGTATCTTTTTGGACAAACAATCCAAGGCAAACAAGGTTTAGCAACATCCCTGGGATCACAGGGTTTAAGATCCCCATAACACATCCTGATGCTGTAAACTCTGAAGAGTTTCCTGGCATGGCAATGTCTTACCTGCTCCAACCTCTTGCTTCTGCTGGCCAAGTCTGCCAGCCAACCTTTTCATGGCAACCTACCCATGAATTGCTGTAGGGATAATGTGATCTCCTCACCTTTTGCCCTTTTTTTGAGATGTCAGCAGCCATCAGCTGGGAGTACCAGGTGTACCTGGTGCTCTCTGTGTCCCCACCACAACCAACATGAGACCTGCCTGACCCTCTGTGACCCTCATGCTTTGCACAACCCCAATACAGCCTCTCACCAGCAGACCATTGAAGGAGTCGAGTTCTCTGTCTGAGAGGAAATGTCTCCTGCAGAGGAGCTGCTATTCCCAGCATCCCGTTTTATTGGCTTTATTGACACTACAGCCCACACCACACACCTGGTAACACCAAGGCAAAAAATGAAAAGGCAAAATTTCTGTGCCCACACAACAAGACCTTTATATAGCCAAGGGAATGAGGTTTTTCACTCCCTTCCTATTTTCCACTTAGGGAATAAACAGGAAAACCAACCTGGCCTGGTAGCTAACTTGGGAGCACACAGTGTTTTTCTGTGTGCCTCCCAGTGATGCTCCCTGCCCTCCCCTGCTGTCCCCAGCAGGACAACACTGGGTACAACACCCTGTGTCCCTGAAGGTTCCCTTGGAGGGAGCCAACAGCCTATGGCCACTTCTGAGCAGGAATGGGGGTGTGTGGGGTTGGTCTGTGTCTGTGCTGGTGGTGGGCAAAGCAAAGGCAGGAGCGTGGGCAGTGCACCACAGCCACTTGCAGGGTGGACATTGTCACCTGCCTGTGCCACCAGGAACGTTTTCCTTAGGGCAGTGTGCCCCAACATGCTGGGACCTCACTCTGCCACAGCACAGGGGGCCGGGGTAGGGCTCTGGAGGTCAGGCTGGGGAGCTGGAGGACATGGGCATAGTTCAGTGTACACAGGAATAGACATCATGAAATGGCAAGAGAGAAAAAATAACCAGCAGTGCCAGAAGCAAATGAATCCCTAACTGTGCCAAGTCCTCAGGCCCTAAATGGTGCAGCAGGTCTCTGACCCACTCAGCCCATGTGAAAGCAGAGAGCCCAGCAGAATGAACTCTGGTAGCAATATGATGGCTTAGGTCATGGCCACAAAGCTGGGACAACCAGGAGGGGGAAGTTTCTTCAAATACCAGAAAGGAAAGTTGCATAACCACTGCCCAGATCATTCAAGCTGGGCCTGATGTCCTCCTCCAAAATTAGGATGACTTCCTGTTGCATCAGTTTTTCCAGCTGAATGCGTGGCACAGAGCAAACTGGGGGTTGTGGACCCCATCCACAAGGTGCACTGGGATGGAGGCTGTGGAAGGAGGGTGTCCACCCTGCCACAGCTCAGCAGCCTCTGGGAAGTCGCACATGCTTGAGGGAGTAGAAAAACAACTCAAAAACTATTGTCTGCAAGGCTCATCACAGCAGCCAGCTTTGAAACTCCTTCACTGAGCTCACATGCTGGTGACCAGAGGGCCAAAGCTGGGGGATGCCTCCTGTGGGTGCTCTGCTGCCTGACATGAGGCTGGGCAAGGCACTGTGCTTTACCTCTCCCAGGCCTCTCCTCTCAGGCCACCTAGGATAGCAGCAGGAAAGCTTCAAGAGGCTTTGTCAACAAAGCTACAGTGAGAGTTTAGGTCTGGCTATTTTCAATCCCTTTCAAAAGGAACAGCAAAAAGCAAGGCAAACAGAACAGAGGCACAGGCATGAGAGCCTACTACATACAAACAGGTGTTTGCTCAGTGTGCAAAGACGCCTGTGAGAGCAGTGCTGCTCCCCCATAGCAGCTGGACACAGGCTCGATTATGGAATTAAAAGGCCACCCTGGTCAGCATTGCTCATTCCCAGGCACCGTTCATGTGCATGAATCACTGTCCTTCCCTTTGACTCATTAATCACTCCAAAATCAATAAAGGCCACATAAGTTTTTCATGTACCAGCCATTAGTGTGACCTTGTGTCTGTCTCTGCAGAGGGTATGAAATAAAAGCATTTGAGATCAAAGCAATCGGCACTGAATGTACGCAGCACCAGAGCCGGTGGAGCCTGCTGATTTACAGCCACTGAGCTCATACCGTGGTTGTTTTGGCTCCCAGGAGCCCTGAGCAGTCACAAAGCCCTTGTTGTCCTCTAGGGACACAGCAGGCAGGAGGGGACTGCTCTGAAAGGATGTTCTTTAGGATTTATTTCCTTACAGATGGGGACTACTTTCTTGTCCAGGAGCAAGTGTTTACAACGTCCTCAGGGATGAGCAGATGCATCCCCTTCCCCAGGCACTCACTCTGGTGGGATCAGAGCCGGAGCTGCTGTGTTCCCCTCCCATGGCACCTGCCTTGCTGCCACCCTTCACCCAAGCCTTTGGCACTCTTCTGCTCCAGAACAAACACTTCACACAGCAAAACTTGCTGGAGAACCACTATCACTGGGGGACCAGAAGGACCAAAGTCATTCACCAGGGACAGAGCATGGTAAACTCAGCCTTCCACAACACTTGGACCACAGGCTGAAGCCTCCTCTAGCTGATAAGGCAGCCACAGGAGCCAGAACACCTACATGTCTTCTGAATGCATATATTTCTTTTGGGACTGCGACAGCAAGAGCCAGGCAGTGCTGCTGGCCAATTACCATCACTATTGATCACTTCTGCATCCAGCTTTCTGGGTCAGGCCTGCTCTAATTTTCATAGAGGCAGGCAAAAGGCCAGTGAACCAGGAAACCACAGTGCTCAGAAATGCCTCTGGGGCATGCTGACAGGTCAACCAGGTTCACAAAACCCAAACACCTTCCAAATGCCATGTGCCAGAGGCAGATACACTGCTATCCCACATGGCCCACTGATGAGTCCACACCAAACTCCTCATCAGCCTGTCACAGCCCTCCTGATTATCTCTGGCTAATGCTGCAGCAGAGACCACAGAATTATTTGCCCAAGGAAAGAAAGAGGTTTACTTTTCAGAAGAAAAGAATTAGTCTTTGAGCTAAGTGCTGACATGGGAGGGTAGATTAGGACACTGCAATGTGAAGCTCTTGTAGTAGCAGGAGGAACACAACTTGGACTTAATACTTCAAGACTTCCCAAAACCTGAAATCAGAAATAACCATGCCTACTGGAGACAGCCCTTAATCACAGGTAGTTTGGGTTTTAATTTAAAATCACCTCCTGTTCATATTTCCCCAGTTTTGCGTGCAGGAACCACATAAATTCCCAGCTATCCAAAGCCTCTCTCATGAATGCTGTGGTCCTGACAAAGGCACAGGGGCCAGCTGGGCCTTGCAGGCTGGTTTCGTCCACCATCATCAGCCATGCTCCCTACAACACTGGGATCTACCTGCCTGGCACAAACCACCCTTCACCACATCAAAGGCACCCAGCAGGCACCCTCCCTTCATGCCCTCCCTCTTAGGTGAGCTATGCCCCACTGTGCCCCTCTGCCTGCCTCCCTCCCTCCCCAGCTGACACCAGTGGGTGTTTTTACTGGAAACACTGGGACACTCAGCCCTGTCATACCAGAATAGCTGTGGCCAGGCTGTGGCCAGGTGCTGTTCTCATCACTTAGGCTGTGCTGGCTGCTTCTCCTCAGTGACATCCACCCCTTCTTGTTCCTCCAAGCAGTTATTGCTTTCCAGGGCAGCTATGGTGGTGTTCCTCACTCTGTGTCAGGCTGACACATCGTGTGTCACAGCCCTTTTGGCTTTGCCTGGAGCATCTCCCACAGTTTGGGGAAGACAGACACAGACCGCTGATGCCAGCCTGCCATTCCCAGAGCAATCCCACTCTACAGGCAATTCAGGTTTGCTGCACATATGCAACTTGTGGCAGATTTGGTACTCAATGGAACACACCTCTCCAGCTCAGCAAACAACCAGCCCTGCCCCACTGCTTTGTCCTGCTCTCCCTGCAGCAGGAGCTCCCTCAAAGCCTTCAGCAACCTGAAAGCAAATGTCCCAACAGCCTCTGTGGCACCATGATGTGGTTCTGGGGGTTTTGGTCCTTGATAGGCATCTGCTTGCAGAAGTAAACATGCCCAAACTGCACTAGCAAAAATTCCCCAAAGATTATATAGGGGATTTTATTCAAGGGTGATTCTGGTTTAATCTTGCAGCTGGGCCTGCTATAAACCTTTGGACTAGAGCAGGTACAAGTAACTCCACCTGCCTGGCTGGCTACACTAGGATATTGTTACAAAAAACATCACTTTGACATTTATAATAAAACGCGCAAGTTGAATGCTGAAGGATGGCACAGGGCCAGTGCTGGGCAGCCATGGGGGAGGACAGGCTTCCCCTGCCTGTGCCAGTGCAGGTCACCCTGGGACAGGCAGCTCCTGCCCACCTCTGCTGGCACACAGGTGTGGTGGCACAGCAGGGGAAGATGCCCACATGGCTGAACACACGAGCAACCATTGCTCTGCCCACACTGACACGCTCCATTATGGCCACAACAGGCAAAAGCACAGCCCTTGGTACTGCAGCCAGACTCCTGCCCTGTCCCAGCAACAAGCACAGCACCTACAGCAACACTAACCAAATGAGGAAAGAGCGCTTGTGTTTTCCTCCCTTGTGCTGCTTTTTGCTCTTCTCCTCTGTCTTTTGAAATTGCAGATGAGAAGAGTAAATATTGGAAGGTTATCCTTTGTATCTCATGATCAGATCACAAGCTAGCATGTGACTCGGGAGGGAAAAACAAGTCTTTCCAGCAGATGTCAAGGCAGCGAGCCTGCTCTGCTGACTGCTGTACCTTGCTGTCTGCAGCCAAAGTCAATTCCTGGTGCATCCTTGAGGTACAGAACCTCATTATTCATCTGGATTTTATTCTAATTAAAGAAAACCCAGATGACTTTCATTTTGGGCTTGCCTATTTAGCAACTCTGAATGCAATGTGTACATAAGGATAAATAGCAGCTTTCAGACACTGTTTTGTAAACAGGCTCCAGCCCAGGAAGAGCAAGAGCAGTTTGGAGCCACCCTGTAAGTCATGTGCTGGGGGACCAAGCAAAAACTTCCCACTGAGCAAAGGGACTGGTCAAACAGGAGCCCAGGTCTGACAGCCTGCAAAACGTGCCCTGCCTGTGGTGTGCTCTGAAGGCTGGGGTGGGCATGAGCAAGCAGTTGCTCTAGGAGAGCAGGGAAGCATCTCTCTGTAAGGGATGGGGTCTGGTGGTACACAAGCTTGCTGCCCTCCCTCTGACAGCACATGGGGTCTGCCCACTCCCAGAGGCTGCAGCTGGGTGCTGGCAGTGTCCCAGCACACATAGGACCAGGGGGAGCTGGAGGCCCTTCCCCACTTAAGCACCAGGGTGATAAGTACCAATACCACCTCTCGCAGCAGTGGCCCCACCATGGCCCCATCACATGATGGGTCAGCAGTTCGTGGGAAGTCAAAGGCTGAAAGCTTAAAAAAAAACAAGTTACTTTTGCCAACTCCTTCCCCACAGGAAATAAAAACTGGAGCTGAGCTTCAGCAATTTGGGTTTGACCAGACTTATCTCGCCTGGGGCCTGGGGTGAGTTTGTCTTGCCAAGCTCCTGACCAAGTATCCAGCCACAAAACCCAGCAGGGAAAGGACTAGAAGAAGGGCAGGAGAGGTAGAGACATGTGACAAGCGAAGGGGGTGGCTGTAGCAACCCCAGAGCCCCACATCAGGATGATTCTGCATGGAGAAGAAAGTCTCTCCCAGACCTTCCCATCCCCACGAGGCTGACACAAAGACCCAGCACACCAGATATTCCCACGGTCACTGTCCTCATGGCCCAGCTCAGCCAGAAAAGCTGCTCCCAGTGTATGGGACCGGGCAGGGGAACAAGGAAAGGCTTTTGCCCTTCCTTTGCCCAGGCTCCATGGACAATCAGAAGCTATTTTTAACCTGGCTCTTTCTTTTCCCCTGCAGAGGCGCTTGAATGGCTTTCCCCTCGCACACGGAAGCGCAGGGAGCATGGACGTCGTCTCTCATTGTGATGGGAAAGGTTATCGGGTATGAAACAAAAGTGAAATCATCCGCTGGCATTCCTGGGACCAAAATAGCTGCCTGCTTCCAGCACTGACGTTATCACAGAGGAAGGAAGGCTCCGGATACAGGCTGTCCCGCTCCAGGGCTCACGTACCGGCCCTGCAGCGAGCCAGCACCAGGGCTGGCTGTGAGCAGAAGCAAAATGAGGCATTCTTGCCACAGCAGATTAAAGATAACTTAGTGCATGAGGTCCCAAAGTTGCCATCACTGCCAAGCAGCCACAGAGCCTCACAGGAGCAACACTCAGCGACAGCCCAGCAAAGAAGCTCATCTGCCTCCTGTTAATGTCCAGCGCTAGAATCCTCCTAGGGAAAGCACTGAGTGGGGACAGCTGTGGCAAATGGACACCCCTAACAGGGACTCTGTGAGCTGCTGGCCCTGCTGCTGGCAGCCTGGGGACTGTGGTGCCTTGCCTGCAGAACTGGATCTGCTCATGGACATGGTCAGCAAAGGCAAGGCTTCGCTATCAGTTCACTAAAAGCATCTTTACTGTTCCAATTATCTGGGTTTTTTTGTTACTGCTTTTTTCTCTAGCACAGATAGATTAAATCCAAGAACCAGCATAGCCACAAAGCCAAGTGTATCTATCAGGACTCTTTCAACAGAGACTTGTCACAAAACAGTGGCTTTCTGAAAGCAGAGGTTGCTGTCAGCCCACAGGTCTCTGGCATGGGCTGCCCAGGGTCACCCTGACCCAGCAGCATGTCCCTGTCTGACTGCAGCGCTGCTCCTGCCCCCATCCCCTCCTTGACTCCTGCCTTTTTGCAGCCACTTCCATCCGGATGTCTGCAAAAAATGCCAGGAAAGCACCCAGGTCTAGGGGGACCCTGGTGCCACTGCTTCCAGGAATCTCCTGTCCCTCATGCTACAGGAAACACAACCAGCTGGGAAGTCCTTGTTTCAATTTCTCTTCTCAAGGCAGGACTGTGCAGGCTGGCCCATCTCTAGCCGCACTCTGTGAAGGGGAGATGGAAGGGAGCATTGCAGCAAGACACCAACACCAGCTGCTGCTCTCAGTCCTGCTCACCATCTGAAATGAAGCCAAAAGCCTGGGAAAGGGCTGCAGGGGCTGCTCAGGAGGGCTGGGGGAGCTCTGCAGATGCAGAAGGCAGGTAGGAGCACCGAAGAGATCCTGCAGAGTCCAGTGGAGATGGGAGTGACTGACAGGTAGCATGCTGGAGGTATGACATCTGCCAGGATGTGGGGACAGCAGGATTTGGGGAACCCAAATGTGCTGAGAAGCCTTCTGTGAAGCCCTTGTGACTTCCAGCCTGGAAGAGGAGCTCATGTACTGGACATCTGGGCTAAGACGTAAACCTCCTCCAAAGCTTCACAGCTTAAATACCTCCATGTGAGAGCACTGTCAGGATCAAGGGGTGAGTCATGGCAGTGCTGAAGCTGAGAACCAAGGAATATGAAAACTAGGGGTAAATTTTACTTCCCTGAACACACAGTAGAACATTTACCAAAATCATCCAAGGCGTTTTCCCAATAAGCTGAGCACTCCACTGCCTGCCAAACCCAGATTCTTCTCAGAGATTTAAGACTCTTCCTCATTTGAATTGCAGTAATGAACTAATACTTTGAGTGCCTCCAGCTGCCAGCAGCTGCCTTAGACTTAATTGCACCCAGAAGCCTTTCCCAGGAACTGTAGAACCATCCAGCCCAGCCCAGGCAGCAGGAGCAGCCCACGGATACTGCAGATGCTGGTTCATGGGGACCCAAGCAGGTCAGGAAACACAAGCCAGTGCTGTCTATATGGACTCTGGCTGGGATGGCAGAGCCACCAGCACAGGCTCCAGTATGGCTTTCCTGGCTTTGTTGACGGGCAAAGCTTTATCACTGTTAAAACACCGTTTGTTGCTGTGACTTTTCCCCCCCTTCTTAAATGTCAACTTGAAAAGAAAAATTCGGGAAAGGTCACTTACCAGAGAGACTGGCACAGCTCCAGTCACTTGGATAAACACATGTAGGGTCAGCTGCTGCAAGAGGGGATTTTAAACCAGTTATTTACCTGGTTGAACAAGTGTTGTGTTTCTGCAGAAGAGCAAGACTTCATGTACCTTGCAGGAGGCAATCAATCTCCTCACCACCCATCCATTGCTGCTGGGATTGTTAACCATTTGGGACACCCAGATAGAGAAGATGCTTAGCTCAGGATGCCAAATTTTCTATTTAAGGGGGCACAGGCACCCATGAAAGCCCCAGGCCTACCCTGAAGGAACTGGGACACTAGCTGGACACTGGAGAGCTACTCAGCAGCAACCTCACTGGACCCCTTCCTGAGGTGGAACCCACTTGGGCTGCTCTGCACCCCTGCGTGGTATGGGGCTGGTCACCCTTGGTTCTTCAGGCCAGTTGAGCCATTAATTCTGGGCTGGGAGCAAAGTGCCAGAGTTAGTGAGGAGCAGCATTATCCGTACCTGGATGCATGCAGAGCAGATCTGGAGCAAGGTGCACTGGGCCCCATTCTTATGGCAGCATGAGACCTAGCGCTCCCTTCCCTCCTGCTTTGCCAGGTGGTAAAAAAGGGTAACAGCAACTTCCCTGAAAACTCCAGCTCCATCAGAAAAATCCCCAGCTACACAAAGGCACAGATGACCAGGGACTGCTTTCGCAACACAGTCAGCAGGTGTGCTGATAAGGAGCAGTCCCTACAGGCACAGCCCCATGATGCCCTTTATCTGCTGCCTCTGCACTTCATCTCAGCAGGTACTTTTTGCCTCTCACCTGGTGAGTTTCTACCCCACTGCTGAATGTGCTGACTGCAGTCGAGTCAAGAATTTGACTAAAATAATAAACCACTTGTCTTCCTGTCCCAGCCTTCCCTATGGCTTCTCAACAAGGGATACTTCACAATTCTGCTGAACAAAATCTGTTGACTTTTGCCCTTGTTTATAAGCAGTATGCTATTTATGACTTGCCCAGAGCACTCCATAGCTCAGTAGTCTCCAAACCAGCACATGGACCAGAGCACTTCCCATGGCTCCCCCAGCCAGATGAGTCTGCTGCAAACTGGGTTTCCAAACCACCACCAGCTGAACACATTTGGTTGATCAAGGTCCTGCCTCAGAGGCGCACCATCCCCTCAGCATCCTGATGCCCAGCATCCTTCCTGCACTCAACACTTCTGCAAGGGCCTGGATGAGACCATCACCTCCACAAGCTAGGAGAGCTGGAGTCACTCCAGAGGACTGGTATCAACCCCATAGCAGGCAGGGAATGGCTTTGCAAGTGCCTCCTTCATGGTCAACCCCTGTGGCCAAGCTTGCTGAGCAACTTCCCGGCAGCAGCCCTGGTTTCAGCAGGGAGGAGAGTGTGCTCCTGCCAGACCTTCAGCAGCCCCAGCTCATTCTCCAGAGAGATCAAGCCACACTGCATGCTGGGCAAGACCAAGAGATTTGGCATAAGAACTCTTCCCACAGCAAAACAGGCACTCACTGTGTGATCAAGTTTAGCTCAGTTGATAGTGGTTACTCCCAAATAAAAGCTGAGCACCCAGCCTTACTCAGGACAACTTCTAGGCTGTGGGAACCTGAAGGCTTATGCTGACCTTTTAAGGAAACCAGGCAGGGACCCCATGTCAGCCCCTTCCCAAACACCCAATGCTGCTGGAACACAACTCCCTGCTGCGTGCAGTGCACAGCTCTGTGGCCTCCAGCAGCCATGCGAAGGGGACATGGCCGCAGCCGTGCAAGGTCAGAGGTGTGAGGGCTCTGCTCAGTGGGAAACCACCACCATGAGGCTTTCAGAACTTCAGCTAGACAGAAGAACTGTCAGCAGTGGGAAAAGGGCAGCTGCTGGTCCCGCCAGTAAAAGCAAAAAAAAAGGAGAAACCAGCCCACCACGGCTTCCGATCGGATGTGACAGCGCTGTCTGAGGTCCTCAGCAAACCAAGTCTGTGTCGCAAGTGCAGCAGGAGACCCAGGAGCTCCCAAGTGAGGGGAAGCGGAGAGCTCCAGGACTGTGGGGAGGGGAGCCACCCAAAGCACTCCTGAATCTGCACTAACCTGCAGGCAGCTCTCTGTGCCTGCTCACACACCTTGGGAGGCAGCCCAGCTCTTGGTTCCATGTGTGCCACAGCCCTGTTAATGCTCGTATCCTGTCCTGGCAGCCTTCCCTGAGCAAGGGGTGGGTTTTTCCAAGAAAACCAGAGACAGATTGTTCCGTATAGCTGGGGAAAATAAGAGCCTCTAGCATCCCTGTGCTGGCCAGGGAAGATGGCTGCAGGCAGCCTTTTCCCAAACAGAGCAAAGCATTCCCACCAGGCCCCCCACGCCCTTGGAATAATTCAGTTTTTGTGGAATCCAGTCACTGAAAAAAAAAGGAAAAAACAACACAGAGAACCCTTCCCCAGGCCTGCAGCAATATTTTGTCTGTAAATAATCTAGAGAGCAAGGTCACATTCTCAAGTGAGCACAGTGTGGGGAGGGTGGGCAGGGGGCAGAGGGGGATGAGGAACAGGGAATGCACAACCCCCAGCCCCAGGCACAGCTAGGCTGGGGACCAGGGGAGAGTAGGAAAAGGGGGCTGGGGGAGAAGGCAGAGCAAAAAAGGGCTCTAGGGGTAAGAGGCGAGATGATTTCACCCTTCTTTCACCAGCTGTCCCTGAAGCAGGGACAAACACCACCTCCAACCTCCCACACTTCAGCATATCTCACCAGTGCAGGATGGTGTGTGGTACAGGGCTGTGCAGGGCCCAGCCTGCCCTGCTGCTGCTTCCTGGGGATGATGGCAGCAACTCATGTGGGCACAAGTTGCCCTCCTCACTGGGGAGCATCCTGCACCACTGGTGCATGGCTGCAACGATGGAACCATGAGCAGTCCCAGGGAAGCTGTGGCTGTCCTGCCCCAGTGCTCCCTGCAGGGATAGTACAGATGTGCCAACCCTGACACCCCTGGCACTCACTGAGTTTGTGCCAAAGGCACTGAGGTCCAGGCTTTTCTGGATTGCTGCTGGAGAGGGCTCTCAGTGGCAGCTCCAGCATGGCCACCAGCACTGCCACAGCTGCTGGCCAGGCCACAGCACCCAGCCTCACCCTGCCACAGGGCAGCTCCCCCGGGACAAGGGGATGGGGCTCACCTGGCTCGCTTTGCCAGCTCAGGCAGCTCAAAGCCCTTTGCCAGCCATGCAGGAAGGGGAGCAGGGGCACTCTGGGAACCACCCACAGCCTGGATCGAGCACGGAGCAGATGGCAGGACAAACACCGCCGGGATTTCTGTTTCACATAATCTTTTGCCCTGCTCACTCCCACGCTTAACCTTTCCCTCCCACGGAGCAGGACTTTGCTTGGAAAAAGCGACCAGGAAACCTGGAAGGGTTTCAGAGTGGCAGGTGTTCTGCTCTGAACATCACCAAGGACAATACACAAGACCCCAGATGATTTTTCTTCTCCTTAAAAACAGACACAGGCAAAATTTTTGCTGTTTTGTGCCTTTTTCAAAACAGTTTATGAGTAATTTTTTTCCTTTTTCTAGATGAGAAGGGTGATGCTGCTGTGCCAGAGAGCTGCCTACAGGACTGGCAGTGAGAACACTTAAGGATGGCAGGTTCTTCAGGCCACAGCTCTGAGTGACCTGTGCTGAGCAGCAGCCCTGGCAGGAGAGGTGCCCAGGCTGGGACTGCCAATCAGACACTGCAGGTCTATGTCCTTCAGGGCACATAGCCATTTGGGAAAAAAAAAAAAAAGAAAAAAAAAAGGGGAAATATTTAAACCTTGCACATTTTACAGACTATTCAGAGCCAGAACACTAAGGGGTTTCTATGGAGTTTTGGGATGGAAACCACTTACTGACTGGCTGACTGCAGGTCAAGGCTTCCACAGCAGGCAGTGGCTGTTCAACAGCCCCACACCCCTGTCACAGGGACACTGTCATGGCCCAGTGGTGCTCCTCTGCACGGGGCTGTGTGAGGATCCAGCACAGCCTGGGCAGAAATCCAGCCCCTCCCCAGCAGCACTGGCACCTGCCTGGAAACGCCACCAATCCAGCCTGGGTATGAATTACTCAGGAAACCTCATCACTTGTAGGGTCCCAGTATAATCAGGTTCCACATTTACATCTCTGCTGGGTATCAGGAAACAAGCATTTGCCTTGACTGTCAAGCACCATCAGCTCTCAGCTGCCACTGATCACACCAGCACCATTTTACAAGGTTATTTTACACACGACTGGTGGAATTTGTTCTTGCTCATGCATCAGAATCATTAGAGAGTCATCTAACCACCACCCATCCAGTACAGCACCTGTATGGCCACTCCTTCATGGGCTTGTGCTTGGCACCAAGAAGCAGCCATGCTCATGCTGCCAAGGGCAGCCCAGCACTGGGTGCATCCCAGCAGGGCCACGCTTCCAGCAGGCAGGCTGCTGGGACCTCTGGGAGCACATCCTCTGTCTAAGGAGAGGGGGAAAGCCCCAAACTGGCAGTGGCACAAATCAGCCACATCCAGCCAGAGGAGCTGGAGGGTCCAGCCTGTGTGCCAGGAGGGTGGGTGATGAGAGTGCTTTTGCCGGCAGTTCCCAGAGAGAGAGGAGTTAACACTGTCTGCCCTGCACCAACTCCTCACCAGAGCAACATGGCTCTGTATTTTAGGAGTTCCCAAAGAGCTCATCGTAAGGCTTCATAATTAATGTTTCAAAACTAATTACAACAGCCTGGGATTCTCCTGAAGACAATAACAGCTACAAGGAAGAAGCCAACCAGCCATTAGCAAGCACACTACAAACAGTGCTCTCTCCCCAGCCTTTGATGAAGCCCAATGGTTTTGCCCTTTTACTATTACGCATTGCAAATTAAAAGTGCCAGCAAGAACTCCTGGCTTTGGTGTCAGGCTGCAGAGCAGGCTGCCCAGAGCAGAACTCCAGCTGCCATCTCCAGTCCCCCCAAGGTGCAATGCAGCACAGAAATCTCCCCTGTCCTTAGACTGAATGAGGCTGCCCTTCCCCACACAGCTTCTTAAGGGTATAAGCCACATTTGGTAACAAAAAAGACAGTACCAGAGGCTGTAAGCAGGGTGTGGGGCTCCTGCTGTTACTCACCATGTGCTGAGCTGTTCAGAGACAAACAAAAGAGCAGGTTGGGTCAAACACAAGCACTCCCTCAAGTGAACTGTAGTCACAGGTCAGAATCATTAAAGCTATTAAATCCAGAAAGCACTAACTTTCTGCAATGCCTACAGTGGCTCTCTGCACACAGAGAGGCTTTTCCAATGCCTTGCACTGCAGTCTCTTACCACAGAATACAACAGAATCACTCATCCCCATGGCCAGCATGGCCCTAACTGAACTAAAGCACTCATTTTAACAGGTTTAATTCTTAACTGAAAGAAATGTGCAACACACACCAGCTTCGGTGAACATCCAGAAACCATGAGACTGTCAATGGGCTGTAGTGCTAGAAACTTATCACAGGCAAAAAACACAGCCTGTTTGAAAAGACACTCTGACAAGGAAAGCCAGGTCCTCACTTCCACCTCTCATTTGAATTAAACAAATAGACCAAGCCCAAGCAGAGAAAAAGTCCAACAAAAATTATCTCGTTAGTTCAGCAGAGAGTTGATTTTTAGACTTCCTGCATTTGACTTCAAGTAAATCAGGATTTTATGCTCTTATTTTTAACTCTGTTCTCATTTAAAAACTTCAGTTAGTGACAAGATAATTGTTAAGAGTTTGAAGATAACATTTAAAAGTGTTCCTAATAATGGCAGCATCTAAGAAGGAATTACACTGACACTTTTTAAACCTGAAAGCAAGTAATTTCCCAGCTCTCCCCACACAGCATTTTGTCCTGGCAAGGACAACTCAGCTCGAGTCTGGTACAGAAAGCAGCCAGAGAAATAGAAGTAAAACCCGGAAGTTTGTTTTCATTATCTAAACAGAATGAGCACAAGAAGTGAAATTATGTGAATAAATGCTATGCACTTGACTTTTTTTCTTTCCAGTGATTCTCTGGGGGGGTTTTGGCCATCCAATTGCTGAGTCACTTGTAACAGGGCTCTCCTGTCCTACCCAGGCTTGGGTACCACCCTGCAGTGTGGATGGTGAGAAAAGGACACAGCACCAGCACCAATTCCTCCAGTGAGACGTGCCAGACCAGATTCTTTGCATACCACAGCAAAGCAGCTCACCAACTGCCATGTAATACCATCCTGCAACTCACGTTTTTGAGCACTAACACTGCCTCATTTTTTCCAAGTTAAAAAGAAACCTACTGGCTAGTTCAGTGCTCTTAAGAAGCCTGATGAGTAAATTGTTTTTTCCTTTAATGAGCAGCTGGGCTGCTGCAACAGCACTGCAACCTTGGCCTGTAGTTCCAATGGATGCCCCTTTAGAAGGGAAGGGAGGCAGCAGGTGCAGCACTAGCAGGTAACACTGATAGCTTCAGTGAGACCACTGTGAGCACCACTATAAACTGGGAACACCACTTTCCCCATTCCTCCAAAGGTCTTCATACACAGCACAGCAAGAAAGACGCAAAACTGGTATGAGCAGCCAGGTGATGGAAGAGCCCAGCCAGCACCTTCACTCCCCTCCTTTTCCCTCAAATGCAAGATGCTGCCAGCATTTGTTGGGCCCCCTGCAGAACCTGCAGCTATTGCATTGTGCTAATCTCCAGACACTTCCCATCTGCATTTAAAGGAACGAACAGCAGCATCTTGCTTCCCTTTTCTGAGGCAGAAAAGCGGATGAACAGCAGTTTTCAATTGAGAAATACATTACTTCATTGAGGCAAATGTCAGGTGGAAACTGAAATAAAAATATTTTTAAAAAATTAGAAGTCATGCAAACATTAGTTAGTCTGAATTGCCCTGAAATCAATGGGGCTCCAGTGATTTAAGTCCTGCTCTTCAATCCTACATTCCCATGTCAGCAGAGAGCAGCAGCATGGCTCTAGCTAAGACAGGCAGTTACCCCCTTGTGCCAGGTTTCAGCAGCCTGGGCTGTGATCCCTGCTCCCAGCAGAAACCAGAGCAGCCTGGCTCCAGGCAGTATTGCCACTCACTGCAGAGCTGCACTGCAGCCTTCTGACCCAGCCTTGCAGCCTTCCTGGCTCTTAGAATCCACTCCTGGCTTCTCCCAGGCCAAGAAAGACTGGCAGATGCTCTTCAAGCTGCACGTTGGAAAAGGTCAGGTTTACACCAAAAGCTCATGTGACTTTGTTAAAGGACATTTCCAGACTGTGTTTGTTGGGGGCTTTTTTCATTTTTCCAGAGCAGATTGTAAAAGCCAGCATAAATATCCTCTCTGCTATTGTTTTTGTGGGGCCTGCCAGATCAGATTACACTGAAAATAAAGATACAGACATTTTATCTTTGTTCTGTTTAGCACAGGAGAGATATCTGACCTCTGTTTAGAGCATTTCTTGCCCTGTCATTCCCCATGCTTTTCATCATATATTCCCCTAAGCACCCCACATTTTAGAAAATACTTTCAGCTCCCAGGACCAATCAGCCCACTCCCACTGTGGACAAAGTTCCAGGCACTGCAGCCTCCTGGATGACTGCAGGCAGGTGCCCAGAGCACTCAGCTGCCACACACAGGCATCATCCCTGCAGGAACTTGAGAGAGGAACCGAGCACAGTCCTGCACCATGGACTCCCAATCCTCTTGCTGAGAGGCAAGCTGGAGTTTAGAGAACTGGAAGTCAGAGAACAAGCAACCATTTATTCAGAGCCAGCAGTGTGAGGGGGAGGACCACCAGCTCAGCTCCTTCCTGCCTCCGCGGGACTTACCACCCCTGAATGCCCCTTTTTGTCCTTCTCACCACATCTGTGGCCAGCCAACACAACGCTGCTCTGTCCAGCCTGAGGCCGTGGCTGCTGCACGCCTGCCCCAGGGCCCAATGGCCAGCAGAAGGAGAAGCAGGGTGGCCGCTGCCAACCACACTGATGCTGACCTGGCTGCTGGGCTGATGAGCTTTCCCAAGAGGAAGTCTGCTGCCCACTGGGTGCTCTTCTCACCAAGGAGGGCCCTCTCAAAGGGCAGAGCCATGGGCCCACAGGCAGCCAGGGAGGGGGGCAGAACAATGGACTTGCAACATTTAACAAGCATCAGAGCCCCCAGTTTGGAGACAGGGGCATGAGACCACCTTTTAAAAGAGTAAAGCCCAACACTCTCAAAGATTACAGCTGCTCAGTAGGACTAATCCAAGAAGGCTGGAACTCCAGCAACACACTGTACAGTCGTCATAACGTGTATCAGAAACTCCAGTTTCGGTAAAAAAAATGTATGTGTGAGAGCAGCAGCAAGTCTTGATAGAGAAGAAACAAGAGCTCTGTCACTCTCTACAAGCAAGAGCAACTCTTGGAGGAGGCTGACTGCACCTACCTATGCTAGTAAACTTAGGAAAGCTCTAATCTACAAAACCACCAGGTTGTTTCCAGTCACGACAGCAAAGATGGACCTTTTGGATGGGATTTTCCCCTCAGGCTGTGTTAGCTCCAGTCTGGACTTCAGGACTGCATTGAAGACTGGTATCAAACTACTCTGGTGCTGCTGAGTCCTCATCTCAGGTCAAAGCACCAGCAATACAGTGAATATAAACTGATGCATCCAGGTAACCACCAAAACACTCACTGTCTGAGCACCAGCATCCATCCGATCTAATAATCAGAAAGGTTTTTTAAAATAAAAATACTTAACATTTATTACTTAACCTCTGAAGTCACCATAGTAAAATTGTACACATTGTGAATAATGCAGGAACATTATTAAAAAGCTACAAGAAACATAAGGCAATTTGTACAACCATTGAAAGAAATACACAGCATTTTGAAAACAGAGTGAAATATTACTCAAACAAGACAATGCTTGATACACACTAGAGTGACAAGAACCAGCATTAAGTTTTAAACAAAAATAAAGATGTCATGGCCACAAGTATTATACAATGATAAATACTTCAAAAATATATTAAGATATATGGAAATTCTCACTTTGTAAGGGAAATCCAGAGAAATTCCAGCCTTCACTGGATTTCAATATACCAATTAAGGTTTAATATTTAAATTCTTTTCCTTTCAGTAGGAACCAGTACTGCAGCCATTACTGTCCTGTATCAATACTTACCTTCTTGTAGTGTAATGAATTCAGCCTTATGTTACATTAAGCCCTAATGCTTCTTGCATCACAGGCACCAATTGCTCTAAATCAACAAATGAGTTGCCTTTTGATTACAAGTGCTGTGCACCACGTTTGAAGCC
Source organism: Rhabdornis inornatus (assembly GCA_013397075.1). NCBI lineage: Eukaryota > Metazoa > Chordata > Aves > Passeriformes > Rhabdornithidae > Rhabdornis > Rhabdornis inornatus. The sequence goes on from VWZS01003386.1 coordinate 343,817, forward strand.
ATAAACCACGTTAGATCACAGTCAATGTTCACCCACTTTACAGCATTAATGAATGCGGGTTCCAAGACTTGCCTCCATGTAAGTAAAACGTCTTGAACAGAGGGTTTAGTAGCAATCCCACCATAATGTTTTCCTAGCATAACACCAAGCACTCAGAAGTTACAGTACATGAACCATGCTAGAGTTTAGGTTACACCTTCAAAAAAGAAAGTCCAGAGGATGTTTGGAGACAACAGGTTTTGAACACACACAAATAGTACTCTAGTACACATTTGTTTGTGCCGTTACTGGGTAGTGAGTGAAGCAGTTTATAGCCAAGGATTTGGTGAGGCAGTTTTCTGAGCCAGTTTAAAAATATAGACTTCTTCTTAGAGGGTCTGTTCTATAGAAAATAAAGTGAAATTTGATAAATTGTCAGTTTTGAGAGTACTTTCCCAGGGCAAGATCCGTGCGTGGGCCTACCGCACCAAAAGGAAGGCCAGTCCTGCCATGCCGATGCCCGCTGCTGCTGCCATGATGGCGTTGCCGATGGTGCTGCTCTGCTCAGCTGCCTCCGAGCCGTGCCTGCCGAAGAAGCGACAGAAACCATCCTGCAACACCAACAGAAAGGACACTCAGTAGCTTGCAATTAACCGGGTTTCTTTAACAAGCCTTCGAGCAGTTTCATCCTCCCGACTCAGCCTCTGTCAGCTGCAGAAGTCTCTATTTCAGTCATCAAAGTCTACACCCACTGCCTTGGGCACAGGCAAAAATGCTTTGTGAGAGCCTTTGCACAAGGCAACCAAAAGGAGTAGCTACAATTGTGTGTATAGTTTGCTCAACAGACAGTTGGACACTTCCTATTGAGATGCTCGGTGTGTCATTACATATTTTTGCCCTTTTAGGCAAGTTTCTGATGGAAGTTGCCAGCATTGTTCCTCCTAATTTAAGTTTCAGAAAGCATCTAAAACACAGGATATGGAAATTTCCACTTTTAAGACAGGAGCCCAAAGCCAGTCCCGTCTCAGTGGATGTGGGACTGATTACACACTCCCTTGGAAAGGCCGGGTGGACACTGCTCAGAGCTGACCTATGACAGAGCAAAGCTGGCAGCTGCTCTCCCAGATCATTGTGATAATCAGAAGCGGCAGCAACACAACTCCAGATGGTCGTGTTTGAACTCTGCTCCGCAGATGTCTATGTAAACAAGTTATACTCTTAATTTCTTCCGGAACTTTGTTCTTTACACTTTGATTTGTGCGAATAGGCAATATGATTTTGCCGATTTTGCCAAGTGACAGTGTATGCTGCAGCCAACCACCACGCTGTTCTGAGTTGCCAGATGGACCAGTGACCACTGGAAAACCAAGTTCATTTTGGTCTCTGGAAAAAACGAAACCAGCAGCTACTTCCCTTCCTTTCTATTTTTAGTGCTTATTTGTACTGACATAAAGTATTCCACTAGGACTGGGAACGGGAAACGAGCAGTTCTGTGGGATAGCTTTTTTTTTTTTCAGAAACACAGGTAAAACTGCACCAATGCCTTAAAAGCTGTACCTTCAAGTGTGCATCTCCTTCCTCCCTAGGCCCGACCTGACTGGCTTCGTGACAGACAGTAAAAAGAGCCGCAGGTCTGGAGGGTAGGTGCCTTAATGCACAAGTGTACTTAAGAACTGGCACAGGTTTGTGCTCACACCTGAAAGAGGACCTGTGCCAGCCTGCTCGCCGAAATGCACAGGCTGTGGATCCGAGGGGAAGGCAAACCTCACTCCCTCAGCCAGCAGCATCACTCCTGCGATGGAAGGAGGCTGCATCCCAATGGGGCCATGTGCGGGCACGGGAGGGGAGGGATCTGGCTGCGCCGCAGCACTGGGGGCCTGCAGGCACCCCGATGGCTCAGGGCATACCCACGTGTACCGGGATGGCCAGCAGCCCTCAGGGACACACCGCGTGTGGCGATGGCCAGCAGCCCTCAGGGACACACCGCGTGTGGCGATGCCCCCAGCGACGCTCCGCGTGGGTGCCTCGCACGCCCATCGCCGACACCGACAAGGGCACGTCTCCCCCCGGGACACACCGCTGCACGGAGCCGGGGGCTGGCCTGCCCCGCTCACCGGGGAGGGGGCGAGGGTCCCGGCACCCGCCCCAGGCCGCTCCCCGCCGCCCGTCCCCGCTCACCCATCCGCCGTGCGCCTCCAGCCACTCGCCGCGCTCCTCGGCCAGGTATGCGGCGAGGTGGGCGGCCAGGCAGCGCGGTCCATCGCCGCAGCCCCGCTCGGCCAGCGCGGCCGCCAGCGTGCCGGCGAACACCACGAGCGCCAGCAGCCGGCCCCAGTTGAGGCCACCGTCGGCCTCCAGCTGCGCCGCCACCCTTCCGAGCAGCGCGGCCGCCTCCCGCGGCTCGGCCCGCGCCAGCGGNGGCATCCCTGGAAAGGCGTCTGCGGCAGATTGCTGCGGGCCTCTCTGGGCAGCCGAGGGACACGCTCAGTTTTCGGGTGCTGGCTCTCCAATATTTACTTTAATTCCTTTTGGGTTTTATTTCTGTTCCACATTAGTGGCCCGCCCGAACCTGTATTCTTTGCATCAAAGGAGATGTAGGTGTTCCAGGATCATGGGGTGAGTACAGTATGTATTTACCCAGCAAAGGCAGTGGCTTTTTGATGAGCATACAGGCAAAATATAGGATTAGGACCTTCATGGTGCAAAGGTCGGGCCCTTCACACTGTTGGTGTGAAGTAAAGTGGCTGAGAACACCGCTTGCCGAGGGTGTCATATCACAGCGCACGGAGCTGCCCGGCAGGACACGTCCCTTGCACCCTGCTGTGCCCCGGCAGCTCCGAGCACTGCCGGCTGCTTCCCGGCCATCGCGACTCCCTGAATGCCGCCTCAGGATAGGTGGCACAGGTACAGGCACAGGTACACCCAGCCTGTGTGTCCTGCTCGGTGCCGTTCGCAGGTGAGGTGTTGGTGGCGTGGGGCAGAGGTGGCTGTGACCGCAGTGTCACACACAGCCCTGCTGTGCAGAGCACTGCCGCAGCTCCTGGCACCGCGGCACGCTCTCACCTCTCGTCCCACAACCGCCTCAAGGTGCCTAACGCGCCAGCACAGGACTGCTTGGCTTCACTCCATCTGTCTTGAGATACAGCTGTCTCCATTTCACATCCCCACTAGAAAATCTAAAAATAGGTAGTTGGAATCAATCCTGTTGCAATTTCTCAGATCGCTATCAAGAATTGGCCTGATTGGCCCTTAGAGTCCCTCCTAAGGCAAACTTTAGTTCTACATCCCCGTATTTGGCTTTTGTTGTTTTGAAGCAGGGAAATACAGTCTGGTTATATGCTAGAGCAGTGGCTGGAATGAGATCTTCACTTTTCACAAGAGCTTTACACACATGCTTTTAAAACTATTTTTCCTTATGGTTGTTAATCCTGGGGCAGGAATTTCCTATTGCATTCCTCACAGCAGGAGTGCAAGAGGGAGAGGCTGCTCTTTCTCTAGCAATATCCTTTTCCACCCTTCCTGTTTATATAGCATTTTTGTTTAACAGGACAGAGCCGTCTGACAGTGATGGCCCCAGCCAAACCCCCCTGTCTACACACATTTATGGAATAGAGGTGTTTCTGGCACAAATAGCTTGACATACCAACAGGGAAATCTCGAAACGCTGGGTTTTCCAAAGCCTCTCCGACAGCCTTTAGTGAGTAGAAAACACAATGAGTACTTCAGTGTTCTGTTCCTCTAAGTGTCATTTATCTGATGGGAAGTTGAGGCCCATCCTGGTTCGTGTTTTCACCATTACCTCAGGAACAAAGAGATTTCACAGGTGGCAAGCCCATGCACACACAAAGGCAGTGGCCCTGAAGTGCAAAACCCACAGCATTTCTCCATGCAAGAACAGAAGCGCAAGATGCAATATCAAACTCACTTTCACTGGATCTGGTGACAGTTTGGGCACTGATGTCACTCAGAACAAGCTGGCTGAGCACTTTCCCTGGGCCCTCAGAAGAGGGGAAATGAAACAATGCACCTAAATTAGGAAGGTGCTTTTTTCAGTGACTAAACTGAGCACTTCCACCAGCCACCTTAAGGCTGACCATAAAACCTACACTGAAATGGAGAGGAGCTGGCCACAGTTCTCAGTTGTCTCAGTTCTCTCCTGACAAGGCAGAAAGCTGAACTGCTGCACCTCCAGGTCATCTGCACAGCTGGTTTACCCAAAAAGTCACAGCCTGGGCCCTCAGCAGAATTTCAGTGCCTGGCTTTTCACTGGCATGCAGCTGCAACACAAGGAGCTCCCACAAAACATATACTATGCATTTTCCAGTTCCTTCTTGGGTATGGCAATAAAGATCTGGAAAGAAAACATTACATTAGCTGTGATCCTTCTGAGCAGGAAAACAAACTGAATTCTGGCCTTCTGAATGCAGGGCATTTCAAGTACTTTCCTGGGCTGCTCACTCTCATTTGCTGTGGTTCACCTTGGGTATTTCCAGAAGCAATTTTCTGGCAGATCTGGATTTTACCCGAGATTTTTGCAGGAGAAATCATTTAAGAAACTGTGAGGTGCAAAAAGCGTATATCAAAAAAAGCAGAAAACCAAACAGCTACCATTACAAATACCTAAGCAATGGGAAGAACTACTATATACACGTTGTCAATATGTAAAATACTATTTATTGTATTTAGGCTGTTCATAAATATCAACACAATGTATTATGTTTGAAACAAACATCTCGCCAATAAATACTATCTAAACATTAATATTAATCTTTTGACCAAATGTGTACAGTGTATTGACTCAATATTGCACAGTGAGTTCTATATGACATTTCCATAGTGCATTCAGTTTGTTACAGGGATAGTTTGCCACAAATATTGCAAAGCATCAGAGTTGACTTTTCCAAGTGAAAACAGCTTCCATTAGGGATGGAAGGCTGGTATAAATGTCAGTGTCTTAGGTTAACTGGTTATGGATTCACAGAACCTAATGTCTTCATGGATGAGGAGACTTTGTTTCTAATATGATTTTTATATAATTGTAAAAAAATACCACTTGCAAATAGAATGAGGATGCTATCATTAAACAGTGACCACTGAGCTTGTAAACAGGCTCATTCCAGTAAGCTTGTCTTCTCTTGTTCCAGTCTAAATATAAATCGTACATATGATATATTCAGAGCTGTACCTCACCACCTGCACTTCAAAGGCCAGGCTATGCAAGCCCCCAGCATTACTCCAGCTCTGCTCCCCATGCGCCTGTGCTCAGGTGAGACTCAGTACCTGTTGGTATGAGCAGAGCTGACACACTCTAGTCCCAATAGTTTTCAATGTATGAATGCAGATATAATCTCACAATAGTTCTATAATTAATTGCATCTCATCTTTATCTGATTCAATCTTGATTCTAGAGCATCACTTCTGTGTGGGGTGGTCTTGCCAGTCTGTATGGCATTCCCATGCTCGCGCAGAGGGCTGGGTGCTGCCAGCAATGTGGCCAGCTGTCCTGCTCTCCTGAAAACCAGTGACTCCTGCATCAGATGAACTCGTGCTCTGGTCAGCACAGTATCAAACACTGGCAGGACTGTGGCTCACAGATTTTCAACAGCTCACTGTTATTCACTCTCCAATCCAGCTATGACAAAACCATGTCCATGGCAGTGGGAGATGACTGTGAGAGTAAGGGCTGTATGATTTGACCGGCATTTGCATGAACTTACAACTGTTCTGACATTGCAGAAGAACCTTAAGATGGGCATATACTGCTTCAACATACATTTAAGCTACATTGTCTTGCCAAAGTTGTATGAACTGCTCAAAATGCAAATAAGAATCATGGCCATAGAATGACTATGACTGACTTGGAAAAGATTTGACCATCAGTATAATGGTGCTTAATGCTCAGCGTGTAGTATCCCTTAGTGCTTAGCATGTAGTATTTCTTTAAGTAAAAGAAAATTCACTCACCAAGTGATACAATTAAAAATTTCTAAGAAACTACTGGTTAAGTATTACCTCATGATTATGTAAATCATGTTTATATCCCTCCTCTTTGCTGTTTACCAGTTCATATATATTTAGATTCTTTATATTCAGGTAACATGAATGAAATACTTATTTCTATCTAAAAAGACAGTAGGAAAAAACAGGGACTGAAGGGATTTTCTTCTGTACAAAAAATACATTTTTATGACAGCAGCCAGTACCTTCACAGTAGGTCCTTTGCTCCTCTACTTACCACCAAGGTTCAGTCATCCATAACACCATAAAGTATCAGAATTGTTTCTCTTTCCATTTTTCAACACCAAAATTCAATATGCTACTACGGAATGTTTCCAAAGCCTTTCACTATAACCCGATAAAGTCAGGACATTTTTTTTTTACTTTTAAAAGGAACTAAATTCATGCAAATAAATACATTATGTGCACTGAAATACTCAATTCTATGATACAGGTGACTTTGGAGAAAAGTCCCTTTATAAATAATGAAACTAATTCTAATAAAAGAATATAGTTTTAAAAAAATCAAAACATTTCTTTTTACTACAAGTTGATGTTTGCTATGTGTTCAAGCAGACTACATTTTCTACCTAGTTGTGTTAATCTGTGGGTTGAGTGTCACTCTTTTGGACTGTAGTGAATATTTGATTTTGAGGAATGGCTTCTTTATGCAGTTTTTGTAGTCCAGAGTTTCAGTCTTCATTTGATTCTGCATATGGGATCCCAGGTTACGCCCAGATCTGTAGAAAGAGAGAGAGCTGAACACTCCTGTATGACACTGACTCTCCTATCAAACCTTAAATTAACATTGGAAAGGCGATCACATCAGTGATACAGAGTATCAGCAGCAATGATATCATGTAACCCCACAGCAAGCTCAAATTTAGCTCTTCTGCTAGCACCTTGTGGGGATTTTTATTTGGCTTTGCTGTTCATGTTTTACAGTTTTATACCTTCTTTAGTTCCTCTAGAGCAGTTTTCTTCTAACAGCCCTTCCTCCTCACCCCCTTTTATTCAACAATTGAAGAAAGAAGCACCCGAAGCAGGTTCTCCTGGCACTTACTCGGAGGGTGTGGTCCCAGGAGCCCGAGCAGAAGGCGGTCCCGTCGGGAGAGACCCGCAGGGTGCTGACACGGTTCTCATGTCCGAACAGAATGGACACACGGGACCCCTTCAGCACATCCCAGACATTGATGGTGTAATCGTTATAGCCTGCGAACAGCAGGCGACCTGCAGAGAGAGTGACATTTCACACAGTGAGCTCTTAAAATGACTGCAGCCGGGCCTTCTGCAAGACACTGACAGCCCAGGAGCCACCAGCCCACCCTGTGGCCACTGCCTCCCCCGGGCCAGCTGTGCTCCTGAGCTGGCTATGCTAAATGCTGCAACAATCGCAGTCAATTAGTTAAAAGCACTGTCAATTTTAGTTATTAAATTACATAGAATGTGTTCATTCATTACAGATGGGGGATGACTTCAAATCATGACGGGCTCAAGAGCAGTTTAACAGCTTTGCAGGGTAATAATACTTTACTCAGACCTTACACAAGAAGTTGAATACAAATACTTAAATGATGAACAGACAATTTGGTAAGTGATTCACTGCCAACGGGACAAGCTGTGGTGCTTGTGACCATGACAGAGATGTTTGCCTCAGTTCCAGGAGGAGGGCAGTTCACCACCCACTCACCCCCACCCAGGGTGATTGGGGAGCTCTGCACTTCTGCTGGCACAGGAGAGACAAGACTCGAGCTTATGTCTCAGGATCTGCAGTGAAAAGTGGTAATGCCTCTTTCTTCATACCCCTCTAATATACTTTTACTATTAATCATTTGTTATCCTTTTAAAAACTATTTATGTAACTGCACTTAATAGCTACATTTCATGTTGTCTTTGAAATGTTTTTCATTATTATTGTGAAACTCTAGCCCAGCTGTAGTTAATGGCAAAATATTTCCTGCCTTCAGTAGGGCCAGGAAAATACTTTTCATCACTACAACGAAGCCATAGCCAGCTAGGTTATTTAAAGAGTAATTATTTTTACAGAGGAAAAAAAAAGCTTCTATGCATTAAATGTTTCTTTTGGTACTTAGCACTTTTGATAACTTTAAATAGCAAATGTTTTATCAAATTAAACTGAAAAATACAACAGTTCCCCTCACATCTCAACACTAAGATAACCTCCAAAGTTCAAGTCTCACCACTGAGAGAGAAGTCCACACTGGAGGCTCCAAAAATGATGCTCTCTTTGGAATAAATTGCTACTTCTCTGTCTGCACGAAGGTCATATAAACGACACTAGGATTAAAACAAAACCAACACACATGCCTCAGTGAATGCTGGAAACACTGGCTACAATATTTGGAAAAAATGGGAGTGGGAAGTGCAGCTTAACAGACATCACAGGAAGTGGCTGCTTTGCTTCTTTCCTTCTGCTTCTTTCTGTTTCCTCCTTTCCTTCTGCTTCTGGCTGCTGTAACTGGGATCCTCTAACAGCATCTAAGCAACACAAGACTGTTTTGTATACATTGCAGGAAGAACTTTCTTTTTCAAGCCACTTCTCTGAGCCTTCTGCCTGTCCTAGAAAGACATGAGTGGTGGGCTTTGGGCCATGCTACCTCTGGAACCCCCACACTCTCCTGCTTCCCCTCTGTGGTTTTGTACTTATCAGGGCATCCTGCTGCTGGGGAGGTGATGTAGAGACAATCTCTTAAACAACAGTTGGGCCACAGCTGGAGCCTGGGAGATGGGATCAAATCTCTAATCACTGTTGAGAACACAGACCATGTGGCACAGAAGAGCCTAGGTGGTAGTCCTGGCTCTGAATCAGCCAGGATAGCAAACAGTCCCTGCCCTTCTCTGAGGCCGCTCTGTTTGAAAAACCTACGTGAAAATAATTCAAGTGGAATAATACATTTTAATGCACATCTCTGGTTTTCATTTCTCATGGAAAATTCCAAATCACCTCTAACAACCTATACTTCCTGTTTTTATCATTTGCCAGCAAAATTTGGCTTGTTTCACATGGAAATCATGTATCAGACTTCACTGCCAGACTTCAGACTAACACTGCCATGCAGAAAGGCAGTCTGTTAGCCCTGAAACCAAAATGCTCTTTTGATAGTATGTGAACTGAAACCCCTCCTCAATAGGTTAAGCTTAAGCAAACACTGGCCAGATGGGATTGCTAATATTTAGACTTTACTATTGAAAAATGGCTGGTATTCAAGTCTGCACATAAAGAAGGGGCTGTTTGATTTGCAGGGCAGCGGGAAGCTGCCAGGTATGTGCAGTCCAGGTCTCCCAGTGCTCCACACAGATGAATAACTCTATCAGACTGTCCTGGCAGGGAGCTGGGGTCACTGCAGATGACAATGTTGTCATCTGAACATGATTTTATGGATTACTTCCAGTCAGGATTATCTGCTCCTCAGAATCCCCAAGTATATAAATCAGGTCAAGGATACCACCCTGTAACACTGCAAAAACAAACCTCTTCATTTAAAGAAAGAGACAGATGGAAACAGCCAAAACCCCTGTAAAAAGTACAGAGGTGGAATTTCCCATTCTCCTGCATGAGTCAGGGGAGTCAAGACTGGTTAAAAAGAAAAAAAATCAAGTTAATTAATAAGAACCTGTGATACTGGGCATAAAAAGAGAGTGTTTTCACTGGAGTTTAATGATGTACAATTTCTCTGTATCACTCCCTCAGCATCTCAAGAGCTCACAGTACTGCATCCAACTGTGCAGAGAGCCACTGGGCTCACCATAGGGCTAGAGGTATTAACTTCTAGTTGCAGTTTTTAAAACATAAAATCAGGGTTCACTCTCTCCAGAGAGCCTTGGAATGTTTCTGCATCCAATGAAGACAAAAGGAATGTTTCTGTGGAGTTTAGCTAGCATTTGGAGCAGACTCAGAACATGCTCTGAGGGCAGAGTACTTTAGATAAAGTCTTTGCTCTCAGGTGACTCAGTGTGATGTTTATGAATAAACAGAAGAAATAAAGTGCCAGGTGCCTCCCCATCATCTGCTCTCATGCTACACTTAAATGCCAGCTCAGGCCCTGCAGAGCTGTGGTGGGGCACAGCCTGGTCCCGGGACACACCAGATGCAGGGACAGTCATCAGTCCTGAGCATCACTCAGGGGCACAGGGCACCAGGAGGCAAATGGCATTTTGTATACATTGTGCTGATCAAATTTACCTGTCAATGCATTCCTAGCAGATTGCTCATAGATAAGGAAGATCCATTCAGGGCCCATGTGTGATCTAGGATGACCTGGATGCAGTGACTCACTGCAGTGAAGAGTGCTGGCAGTGAGTCAGGGCCCACAGAGATGTCTGTGGCCCAGGCCACCCTGGGACTGCAGAGGCCAGCTACCCACATCTGTCCTGCTCTGCCCTGAGCCCATGGCCCCTCTACTTTCTGGGACATGCTGCTTCTCCTGACACAAGCTGCAGCATTTCAGCTGGTTCCTCCCATGCTGTGACCAAGAGCTATGTGAAGCCAAATATCTTCCAGTAAGACAACTAATTTTAGTCATGAAATTTCAGACACAGAGAACCTGAAATGAGTATTTGTACAGCACCTCTTGTAGAGAAGTTTGCAGAAGTGACCTACAATGTTATGTGATCTTCCCTAGAACATTATATATGGTATTTAATACCTTATCTTACAGGATTATTATTTCTGCAAATTTGGTGTCGCAGGCCCAGTTTAGTCACTAAAGTCCTTTGTGGATGTGACCTAGTCTTTTAGGAAAATCTGACTTGGGAAGCAACAGAATTTTCCTAAATTAGGTTGCTGAATTAACATACCGTGGCATCGTCTGAACCAGAGGCAAATGCATCTCCACTTGGATAATATCTGTGCACAAGTGAAAGAAGACCAGAACACATTACATTACTTGGATGAGGTCAGACTTCAGAAATAGAATCAGCACATTGCTCAACAGTGCAAACGTGTCCTCTCCCAGAAACACACTGACCTGACACTGTTGATATCTGAATCATGGGTTTCAAATGACTGGACACACTGACCAGACCGCATGTCCCAAACCATGGCTTTCTTGTCACATCCCTAGGAAGAAAAAAAAAAATCATTGCAATTGTGCAAATGGTGACATTCACCCCTCATGTGCCTGATACTTGTCATCAAGCCCACTACATTCAAAGGCTCTGAATTCACAGTTCCAAGGGGATTTAATCAGCCAAGCAGCCCCAGAAGTGGCTGCAGTGGTACCCTCAGCTGTGCAGTTGCAGGTGGGATCAGAGTTCCTCATGAAGGCTGGAGCTGCCCTGCACTTACAGCCCTGCTCTGCTTGTGCTGCTGCCCCACCATGCCACAGAGCTGCACAACTGACCTGTTCCCTGACCACTTAACATGATCAATATAAAAAACCCATACCCAGCATTTAAAGTTTTATAACAAATTATTTTCATACACTGAAAGAGAAAATTAAATCGGTGCATCCAGAGAGTTTCTTGCCCAGCCTCCTACCAGGGTTAACCCCTGCCAGAGCTCTGCACCCACATGCTTAATTGTGTGGTTGGGATAAGAAAACAGCATAGCAGCATTTCATCTCATCCTCAAGCTAAAACCTGCCCTTCCAAGCTGTCTTCTGAAAGGATCATTTAGCACTCAGTGCTCAGCACCCTGAATTCTTTGGGCAAGGGGCTTGCCCCTTGTAGTCTACACTGTCCTTGGGGCAAGAACCATCTCATACCCGTAGGGCCATGCTCTCAGCTGCAAGGTCTCACTGCTGTCACAGTTGTAGTGACAGGAAAAAGAACATGGACTTTGCTTTGAAGAGTGATGGGAGATTTTAATAAACTTGCCCCCGCTGAGGAGCAGGGACGCTGAGCTCCAGGGGCTCAGCCCCTCTGAGGCTGTGTGGGAAGAACAAGGCAGGCCAGGTGGCTGCTGCTTCTGCTGAGCCAGAGTGCCCTGCCCACCAGACCATGCCACACGTTACTTATTTTAATCAAATATGATGACTAATTAAATTAAACAGTCTCTTCACAATTCACATATTTCTCTCTATATTTTTTAAATTCTGTTGTTAAAATGAAATCCTAGCGTTTTTAGTAAAGATGTCATTATTTAAAAGCTGTAATGTTCCTTGGCACCAGCTTGCGGTTTCTGTACCAGGAAATCCAAACAGGATTTTTTTGATATTTTGGACCCAGCACATTTCCCTCTCAAGCCCCACCATAGCCCAAGCCCAGCCCTTCATATTGCTTCCATGTGCACTGTTCTTATTGGCCCCTCTGGGAGTCTGGGGGCAAGATCAAACTGACAAGCTGGTGCTTTGACTCCTAAGATTTTGAAGGAGAAACCAGCCACCACCTGTGGAGAGATGGGCTCCCTGAGTGATACTCAACTCAGCTGAAAAGCCTTGCTCAGAGGGCACTGAGCACAACAGCCTGGGACACAGCCCTGAGCTTAGCAGTGAGGGCTGGAATTTTCAGCTGAGTCGTTAAATGTAACAGCACCCAGCCTACATGCTGATACACTGACATTGCTTGTTCCAGCTCAAGGTTACTGTACCACAAAGGCACAGTATTCAGGGAATCTCTCTATGCCACCATACCTTCACCATACCTTCATACTGTTCTGCCTATACCTGCACTGACAAGATGTAAGACAGGTCTTCACTGCAGTGGTGTTTTGCATGTGATGAATTAAGTGAATGACTGTAAGCACAGACATGCCCAAGCTGCTCTATCAACACAAGTATGACATATTCTCTTAGCAGTACCAGAGCTGCTTGCGATTCCTTGCCCTATAATAAGCTGAGCTGTTCCCAGGGAGAATGAATCTATCCTTTCTGGGAAGCAAGTTCAGTGACAGGAAAACCCGAGAGAAGTAATGCACTTGGATGGAATTAGCTTTCAGTCACGCTTCAGAGCAGCTGTGCTACCAGCAGCCAAACTGGGCCAGTGTGCTGGACTCTGCTCCTGATGTGCCAGCCAAATTTGATAAAAACAGCCATAACAGAAGAGGTCCAGGTTTATTGTGTAGGGATAAGACCATGACTCCAAGCACTCCTAACCCATGGGTGGCACCCTCTGGCACAAGGACTATTTCCATCATCAAATACAGGGTCAGCTATGGGCCAGTGCCGGTGGGGCTCAGAAACCAGCAAAGTTACTGGTACCTTCAGCAAAGTTACCAGTAGCAACTGGCCTCTCAGCTCCTGCCAGCTCTCATCTGCACACTCACTTTCTAATGTGGGAAAGACTAAGATCACCTTGAGGCCCATCTCGCCCACCTTTATGCCCAGCCTGCCTCACTGCCAGGCTGTGTGCCAATGGCTCAGCTGCCTGGGAACAGTGATCCCTCAGCAGCAGGACACGATCTGGAAGATGCCCTGGGTAGTTTCCCAGACCAGTCCAGTCCTGCAGCCCCAGTGAGGTTTGTGTTCCTCACAGGGACAGAGAGTAGAGTGCTTGACTGATGAAGGAGCTTTACATGCCTCTGGTACCACTGGAAGGCACAGAGGACTCAGCAACAGCTGAAGATGTGGCCACACCTCACCTCCCTGCTCCAACTTGCATGAGGGGTTAGCCAGCGTCCAAGGTGCCCCTTGACCCTCGGGACACAGTGGCACGCACGTTGTTCACAACCCCACTTGGATGCCCTGAGCTTAACCTGATGCCTGTCACACCCCATCTGGCTCCAGAGAGCTGGGCACAGGGAAGGAGCAAAGTGTGGGAAGTCCTCCACTGTTCCAGGCTCCCACCCACAGGGACTCACACCTCCACTGTGCTAGGAGCCCACTGCTCTAACTCTGAGCCTTCCCCTTCCCGGCAGAGGCGTTGTTTTGATCTCGAGCTGGATTGCTTTGATGTGGGGTGGAACTTGCTAAGTAAGCAGAACTGCAGTCAGACTGGCTGGGTGGGTTTGACCCCACAGTCAGGGGTTTAATTTGCTCCAGCTTGGAAAATGTGCTTGCAATGAGTGGATTGCACTGGGGCATCCAACATATACTCCAGCACTCTCTCAATAACATTGTGAGCCTCCTACTTTGCTGCCTTTTCACTTCCATATTCCTTAGTTTTATATTATGAGAGAAAGCTCCTGCTTACCCCAGAGACAAATGTATTTCCTGTTTCAGAAGGAGCCAGGTCCAGGCACAGGACATCAGCTCCATGACCATGGAAACTCTGTAGAAGTTGCCCACTCTCAACATCCCATAAAGCACAAGTTCCATCTCCACTTGCTGTCAGGATCTATAGGATGTGGGAAGAAGAGTCATTACACAAGAATCAGCAGATGACCTTCAGGTCACAAATAAACAACTGACATCCTACACATACACCAAAGAACAGCTTTAATTTAATAAAATACTATGCCATAAATCAAAGCCGTAAGCCCAATGTGAACTTAAGTACAGTTTACGGTTTTTATTTTTAAGTGAAAAAGGCAGTGTGGAAAGGAGAATTGTATGGACACTACCATACCTACACAATGTTTCAATAATGGTCTCTTTTGTGTGGTGGGGTTTGCACAACTGACAGCAGTTAAGGATCTGCTGGCATTTTCATAGTCTCTAAAAAGAAGGCAGAACAATACCGGTATTCCTGTCTGGCCCTGTATTTCACTCTATCCTTATTTAGGCTGCTGGAATTCAACCCAGGTAAATGGACGAACTCTTGGGGTCAAGAATACCTGTTTAACTCTCCAATTTTTTTTTCTTTCTGCTTGAAATAGTCAGGTTAAACCAAATTAATTTGGCATAAGACATGGATTTTCTGAAAGGGAAGTAAGCCTGTCTAGACAGTTGTTTGATAAGTCCATCAGCTCTCACTTGTCCTAAACCATTTGTGTGTAAAAGGGCTTGAACATACACTGACTGAGCATAGCTCACAGCTCCCCATCTGCTACAGTACTTGTAGAAAGCACATGTGATCAGAGCTTGTTATTGTGGCTAAATCCTGATGATGCTCAATTGTTCAAAATTTCCCCTTGGCACCTGAAACTGTTATGCAATCACAAATTCTGTAGGTTGACAGAGTCCCTGTGCACTGGTGTGGAAGGAAGCAAGGGTGAATGTAGGAGGGCTCTCAGTTTTGTACATGGGTTTTTCTCATGGTTGGTGAGGAAACTCAAGTGATCCCAGTGGGCAGTTACAAGTTAAAAACAAAATCCTCTTCAAGAAGAAAATGATCACACAGTCACGAAACCATTCAGAGTTGCATAAAGGTTAAACACTGAACATGTTTGACAGATGCTCCAAAAATTCTTCCCGTAAACAGAGGTCTGCAAGCTGCAGAACAGACTGTTCTGAATCCTGCAGCAGAGAGATGCTTATGCTCTCAGATGATAATAGCAGAAGAAAGTCCTGACTTGTCTTCCTGGCCAGCTTTTGAGCCTGGATCAATGAACTTCCCTGTTCTGGGGAATATTTGTACTTGGCTGAGGAATTAAGACTTTCAGCTCTGAGGATTTGCTCTTGTATTGGCTGTGTAAGGGAATAGGAGTGGCTAAAGGTGTAAGGGAAGGGTCTGTTGGCAACCCAGAGCTCCAGTTAAAACTTAAAGAGAAATGTTATGGACTTGACCTCAAGGTTTCTCCTCAGCCATGCCACACTTGGTAGCATGGCTGCCTGCCCTATGCAAAACACTTGAGATCCCAATTAACTGTTGCTATTAAAACACATGGAGCATTGTCACGTGGGGAGCATTATCACACCACAGAGCTGCAGATACCTAATTTAGGAAGTGAGGCTCCCTGGCTCTCTGCTCACTGAGGCAGGGGAGGCTCTCAAGCAAGACTGGCACTGAGAACAAGATGTGTGGGTCACCTACCCCTGCAGCTCAGGCCCCATGCAGGAACATGATGAGCAGCAAGGGTGGGACCCACTTTTTCAGCACCCACACAGTCTGGGAGTGACTCTAACCCATGATGGGCCACCCCCAGATCTTCTCTCTTTCCATTGCACTGCCTGAAGCACGTGAGCACACTAAACCCTAAACTCCTACCCAGTCTTCCACGCCTCTGTGGGAAAACTGAGCTGTAGTTTAAGACAGCAGTCAGGGCAGAGCTGCAGACCTGGCAGCAGCTAGCAGTGGCAGCTGTGGGGACACTGGGCTGGGGGACACCTCCATCTCATGCTGGAGCTGCTCCAGGATAGCTCCACATCCCTCCTGACACAAACTGGGAGAGCAGAGCTGCTCTACACACAGCTGCAAAAGCTCCTGCACGATGTACCTGTTGCACTCTGCACCCTCAGAGTTACTGAATAGTTTTAATTCAGAATAGTTTTAATTCTGAGGCCTTTATGTAAAAGAAAAAACTATAAGAAATCTGGGATTCTCTAGGATCTGCTACATAACAGTGTCCTAAGAGAAGCTTGGCCAACCTGTTGCTTGTATTTGTTTGAATAATAACATGCAGTGCCATAAATGATCACTTATAAGCCTAGCAATCACAAGAAAACTTCTTTTTAAAGACTTTAGAAACATTTCTGACTCACTAAATAAAAAGCACCTTATCCACTGTGATATGACTTAACAATAGTCACCAATAGTTAACAACTGTTATAATAGTAACAATACGTGACCGTCCATATCAATAAAGTTTGCTGTATTTAATATGGAAAAAAAGACCCAACTTTTCTTTCCTTTTTATTATGAAAAATAAATTGCTATTTTTCCTGCCATCAGATTTAATCTCAAAGAATTTAGGTATAGACAAGAAAAGAGAAAACTGGGTTTATATCTCATCAAAAACATTCCACTTAATTTAGACTGCTCTAATTCCACATGGCTCCTGCACAGGAAGGTCAGTGCTAAGCAAGCCTGAGTGCTGGGTACCTCCACCACTTGTTTCCATGGCAATGGACTTAAATTAGCACCTCAGAGTCATTACAGAAACCAGAGAGTGACAAACAACAACATACTCTTGGCTTCACAGGTCCTGAAATAGAAGCAATGAGAGCTGATATTTCCTTCAGAAGAGTTCCAAATATCTGGAAGAAGGGGACATGGTATTCCCTTTACAGCAGCTCTATTGACATTAAGAGCTACAAAAATGCTCCATTCTGCCACTTATTTTGCTGCAGAGCTGCACTGAGAAGAGCTTTAATTAAATTCAGAAACCAGAGAGGACAAGGGGATTATCCTGGCTCCTTTCATCATTTTCTATGTTCCTAGAGAAAGAGATATTTGAGAAATTCAATAGAGAGGAAGGCTGGCTTGGTCTCAGATCTGCATTCAGTTCCTGGCTTTGCCATCACCTCTCATTGTGGGCCTCTGTGCTTCACCCCACTGCCTGTGAGATGGGAACAGCATCACTCCTTTCCCTCGAGGGAACACAGCACTGCATGTACAGACAACATGTATGGCCCTGTGGGGCCAACTTCAAGCTCAATTGTATCACTTAGTACAAATAAAAAATACTTAGAATGAAAGCAAAAGCAAATTTTGCCGGATGTCCGGGACAAAGCAGGCAAACAACACAGTCACCATCAGCTGGCACAGCACCCAACCCAGTCCTGGCTGAACCGTGGTTTTAACTATTTGCAATAGTTGGGCTGCTAAAAGCACAAACTGGGGAGCAGAGAACATACAGGTACCAGCGAGCTCCCTCTGCAGAAGCCACAGGCCTTTGCAGGGACAGCCTGGCCACAGGCTGTGACAAAGCAGTTCCTGACAGCAGCTTTTGCAGCACTCTCATTGCCTCCTGTGAGGGTGTTCCAGCAGCCCCTGTGGGGGCAGGACATGGCCCTGGGTGGCCCAGGAGCAAGAAAGGACATGTGTACTGCACCCGAGTGGAGCTCATGTTAGGTCACGGTGAGCAGAGAACGCATTTACCTGCATGTCTGAGTTAGTGAAGCTGCAGGCAGACAAGTAGTTTGTGTGCATTGCAACAGATTTCTTCTTTGCAGCCATATTTTCATTTTTTTCAAATGTCAGAGGGTACACAGAACACTTGTTGTCCAGGCCACTGAAGAGAGTAATAACAGCAGTAACAGAGAGAGGAAAACTGGTTAAAACTGCAACGACAAAAGGCGAGTGGTGATAAGAAGGACACCACCTGTCAGTGCTGCGCTGCCAAAGCCTTACAAGCACCGACTTCCCTGTATTGTGCTGTGTGGGATCTCCCTGTGCAGGGAAGCCCCAGCTGCCTCACCAGCCTGGCTGCTTTACAGAACTTGAACAGCTGCACCTCAGTATTTTTCACCCTTATCGAGTTTATAAATGGTACTGAATGAAACCTCACAAAAGCATAAACTGGGAGGTGACAGCAGCCACCTGAGGGTTAACGTTTCACATACAGCCAAACTGCCATTTTCCTGCTGACATCTATCATTGCCAAGATCAGGATTTCAGCATCATTATACACCTACCCTAACAAATGTAACCTAGCTCCTATAGAAAAGGCAGCATAGCAAATAGTGGGCGTGAAGACAAAATTTTTATAAGTTTGGAAAAAAGGCACCAGAAGCACTGACCTCTGTAGCTGCTGTCCTTCTCCTGGACAGTTGTACTAGCTAAGCTGTGTCAGACCCAGGACTCATTTCTAAAGGGTAGCACTTACATCTGACCCTTTCCTACAGCCATGGTAGATCAGTCCTGCCCTGGTCCCTGGGATCCTGGCACATCACCAGTTGCTGGTTCTGTGCCTTACATTATGTGCATGGCACTTAACTGACAGCACAACAGAAATACAGAATTAGGTGCAATGTACATATGCACTCCCTGTCTCTGCTACAAGTGTAAACACAGAGCTTGCTTGCCATTCTTCAGGTTCTAGTCAGAAACACAGTTTCCAGACTCCTTTCCACACACAAGTACAGAGCCTGATTCTCTGTCTCAGTCTGCTGCTTTCTAGACTTGCAAGCTGCACACTGAAGTCTCCCTTTGTTCCTTTCTCTCGACCCAAGCTTGCTTTGCCTGTCTGATCCACCCTTCTTACAAGCTGTTTTGCCAACATTTCACCTTTGTTTTTTCCCCTATATAAACTTATTTTTTTCAAACCTGAGCCCTCAGAAAACTTGTAGAAGATTGTCAAGGATGGGGTTACTTCTCCCCACCTCATCTTAGCAAGATCTATTCACATACTGGTAATCATTAATGATGAACCTCTGTCATAAAATAACGAGTGCAAAGTAAGAACACAATTAAAACCTCTTTCCCTTAGAAAATATATCCAGCATAGAAAACCATACTAGAAAAGGGAAATTGCATGCATGAAGAATTACTAACCCATGATATAAATGCTAAAAGAGGATTATTTTCCATGCTTACACAACAAATGTTATTGCACTGAAGTCAGTGGAGATAATATGTACAAGCGATTATGGAAATAGAATCAGAGGCACTGAACGTAGACCTTCCACCCACAATCATGGCATGCAAACTTCTATCTGCCAGCTTCTGAAGCCCCCAGGACACTGCAACAAATCCAACTTCTCTGTGTTAGCTGCTGTGGCAACTGGGAACTTACCCACAAGCAATGGCACATCCAGATGGGGCATACGCACACGCCATCACCCAGGTACACGGCATCGTCACAGCGTGCTCCTGAAACACAGCGTCCCTTTAGACTGGGACCTCACTGCTTCTCTCATCCATGCAAGCAAAACAGTGGGAGTAATAAGTTCAGTGTTTCTGTGGGACATCCTTAGGGGCAGTGCAAGGTGTAGATATTTCCCCCAGCCACAACTCACACGTAAGTCAACAACCCTGACTGCAGAACGCAGCAGTGCAGGAGGATGGCCAGTCCTTCTCTGACACTTTCTACCTTATTTATGAGCCCCAAACTGATCACAGAGCACATTTGATTGGGTCATCCAGTGCTGTGAAAGGTCCCAACTGCTGCATATGTAAAAGTGAGTTAAAAACAAGTAGTTTTTCCTTGTCTGTGTGGTGCAGGGTGCCATGAGGCAGCCCAGGCAGGGCTTGGAGGAACAGTGGCACCATTTCATAGTGAACACCACAGCTGAAGATCCCCAGTGATCACACACTGGTACAGGGGTGCCCAGAAAAAGTTCCCATTTTGCTGGCTGGGCTTTGCCTCCCTTGTGAGCAAAGAGGTTGGATCAGAGCCCCCCACTGGAGACCATGACAAACCCCAGTGCCTTGACAGGGACTTTGCTCAGAAACAGGTCAAGGGACGTGACTTGCCCTGGGCTCCTTTTTTTTGGGCTGCTAGTGGAAGTCTGCATTTTATCCCATTATCCCACTGCCTCCAGTGACACCTCTGAGCCCTACACCTCATCCCACTGTCATTTGCCCTAGGTACAGAATTTTGCTGAAGTTTCACTTACTTTGTTGGTAGTGAAGGAATCCCACACGATCACCTTCCCATCCTAAATGAAAGCACAGAGAAAGAGAAACTGAGGCCTTCCAGAGACATGGCTGCAAGCCTGCTTCCCAGCTTGGAGAAAACTCTGCTGCTCATTTCCTCTCCCCAGTCTGTTATGTCCTTTTGTCTCCATCTTAACAACAGCCCAGTGGTCACAGTGAAGCACCAAGGAGACACTTTTCAGTAGTGCTGCTGTATCTACCACAAGAGAAGTGGATCTCCTCCTCACTGAGACAACTCATGCTTGACTAAAAGACCAATTTATTTTTCAATTTTTTTTCTCTTCCTTCTTAATGACTTCATCAGTACTCCTTTCACCTGCAGCACACGCCATGGACAGGGCCATCTCCTCAAGAACCTGCCACCGGTAAGCCCTCACTTGCCTCACTGGACTGTTTATGGATATTACAATGTTTATCCATCTTCCCTTTCCAGTCTGATTCTAGTTTTCCCTTTAGTTGTCACTACACTTAACCTTCAATTATCCATTATACAACCAGCTAAACAGCCATCATAGAACCTTGTACAGAGAGCAGCACAATCACCTGGTGTACACCAGCTACACTCATGCCAGCTACTTTGCCTTATGTACATAATATTGTTATCTTCCCTGTATCATGAAAGTGAAATGTTTACTACTGAGCAACAACTGCTTCTGTACCTGGACTTACACGGTTCTTAAGATAGAGCAAAAAATCTTTTCTAATCAACACATTGTCATTTTAACCACTTTAAAAAATGTGACATTAAATATCTAAATTATTCTCTTTGTTGAAATCACCATGAATGGTAAAAACTCACAGTAAGTGAAGGTGGCTTGCAATGCAGATTGCCTATTTTTATCCCTCAAGTGAGACCCCTGACAGATTTCATGTAGGTCAATGAACAGCTGTGAGATGCAACGAGCTCACTCACTGCCATACTGGGCTCAGGACGAACCAGGGGATCTAGAGAGTAATTATCTCATTACCTCCTCCAGCTTATGAGACTGGTCTTGAGCAGGTGTTAGGACTGTTTCTCAAAATGCCCAACTAAATGCAGTAATTTTGGCAGGATGTCTGAGGCTTTCAAGGTCATATCAATCATACAGACTGCAGAAGAAATTTCTGTGCATAGAAATCTCTAAAACAATCAATATTTCTTCTCTTTTCCTGATGATTTTCTCTGAACAAATAACCTGAAAATTTTGCTAAGTATTTAATCTGTAAGGAACAAGGCAATAGATGTAGCCTCATGTGAGTCTATTTTTTCATTGTAGGAGGGAATCTGGGAAAATCTATGTATGACTGGACAGGAAATATTTAGGATATTAGCTACAAGAGGTGTACTAATGATTCAAAGTTAGATTTACACTCTGAACAAATACATTGCCAATGAACATCTTTCAGGCCATCTTGAAAACATTTACAATAATCCCAGATATCATCTGCTAGGAGCGGCACACAGCACAGCACAGCACAGCCAGAAGATCTGTATAGTGCTCAACAGCACCTTTGAAAAATACCTGCCCAACAGCATACCTGGGAAGAGCTCACAATTCTCCTCTTGTCTTTGCACCAGTCCATGCAGAGAACTTTGTTTCCATGGCCCTTCAGGGTCCTCCTCGTCTTCATCACAAACTGTCCCAGCGCCTCCACACGCTCTGCCACCTGATGAACTGCAAACAGCTGATGGTTAGAGAGCCCTCCATCAAAGCTCTGCCCTGGAAAATATCTGCTTACAAGTAATGCCCCTGGAGGGATTAATCCACGAAGTTTGAATCCATGGTGCAAGCCAATGCTTCAGAGCTGGCAGGTGGCTAACACCAAGGTGGGTGGCATAGGAACATATTCACCAGATAAAGACAAGGATGAATTCACTCAGGGCTGAATTCCAGGGATGCAGCAGCTGAAGCTCTTGCAGACCATCCCACCCAAGTATAACTGGAAAACAGATTACC
Organism: Rhabdornis inornatus; assembly: GCA_013397075.1. Taxonomy (NCBI): domain Eukaryota; kingdom Metazoa; phylum Chordata; class Aves; order Passeriformes; family Rhabdornithidae; genus Rhabdornis; species Rhabdornis inornatus. The sequence continues at coordinate 366,049 of VWZS01003386.1, forward strand.
CCTCTGTTCCCCTTTACTGGGAAATCGTCAGGCCTGAAGGTGACAAACAGTTGTTTTGGATGTGACTCCCACCTGCAGTTGGCTCTCAGCACTGTGGTGGTGCCAGTGGGATACAGGTACTGGACACCGACACTGGTGACTCTGCTGTGCCACCCCTTCTGGTGGCCAGGAGCAGCAAGGGCCAGGACACAACTCAGTGAGCAGGAAGATGGACATTTGCTGTAACAGTACACTACCCAACTTTTCAACAATAACTGTGGACATCTAGGACTTCATGGGATGTCCCTTCTACAAAAGAGGGAAACAGAGGGCAGGCAAGCAGCTTCCCTGAGCAGCATCCTCTGCTGAAGAAGTCAGTTCTTTTGTACCTCATTTAATAGCAGAACTTTCAGCTGATATTCTTAAAAACCCGACAAATTTACATTTCTTTTGTGCAAACTGACTTTGACATAAAATTCATGCAGCTAACACAACTAAAAGGTGTCTCATATAAACCTGATGCCTCAAGCTGGGGTCACCTGTAAATGTCTGGGAGAAAGGGTCATCTGAGGAAACCTATTTACCCTGCTCCAGCATGTTCACCCAGTGTGGAGCTGAGTGGAGCCATGACATATCTCAGCACCCAGGGGCAGCTCTTCACACAGAGGCAGGGTGAGGCTTACTTCAAGTCAGCAGAGTAGAGATTCTGAGATCTCTAATTTAATTCTCTTGGCACCAGAATTAGAAATTACTCTGTCTAGAGAAGAGTTGATAGGATCCAGCACTTCCTGTGTTGTGTGGTTGTCCACACCAAAGCCTAAGATGATCCAGCTGCTGCTGGCTGTGGGGACAACGCTTGACTCAAACTTCTGAAATAAATGGAGAAGCTCACATGCTTTAATGAGCTGGGAGAGGAAATCTTGAGCTTTTCACTGCCCTGCTGGAGACTGAGCTCCACATCCCCCATGGCAGGTGGTGCTTTGGAGCTGCCTTGCTACTTCACCCTTCATCACTTTTCCGGGGCTGCAAGAAAGCTCAGGGGCTGGGAAAGGCTGTGACAGTGAGAGAGCAGGAATCCTGAACTTACAGATCATTTCCTGGCACAGGTCAGTGAAGCAATTTCTACCCAAGGCAGAAACTGATTTCTAGTGGATTGCCTTTTCAAGAGTTGTCTTTCAAAGCCACCAGCCCCACAGGCTGCGCTGGAATAATGCTCTCAGCTGAAATCTCTGCTCAACCAGTGTCCCTGAGCCGGGGACAAGCGCTGTCCACCATTCCTCACAATTTGTCCATACATCAGAAGCATGTTTCTGAGAAAGTACCACATAAACCCACTGAGGAAAAGATACATTCCCCCTACCACTGCCCATAGAAACCTGCTAAATGATCCAATCAAAAGACATGAAAACACTGGACAGGAGGTGATTATGGCACCTGGAAAGATGCTTGTGTCCAGAATATATCTGAAAAAACAAATGTTTCACAGACAATGGACAAACTGTTTCCATTATGTGGACGCAGCTGAGACTCTGTGAAATTGTCTGGTTTAGCCTCACTGATTCTCTGAGGACGCTTATCTCCAACCACAGCCATAATAACCCTGCTCCTGCCCAGCACAGGTCTGAGAGCCAGATAGTTATTTTTCAAGCATTCACCCATATTGTTCAAAGATAGTGGAAAATCATGTACTCAGACAAGCAGATCAGCTAAAGCCAGTAAATAGCTTGAGTAGTTTTACAGAGGTCCTGATAAAGCTGCTTATTTTTCTTAAAAATATTGTTTGGCCTGAACAGGAGGTATGGAATTGATACAGATACTCTTGGGCCTTTGATCTCTTCTGTGTTGGGTCTAATGGTCTCTCTGGCCTTAAAAATTAATGGATTGCACACAGAGAACAAACTTTTGTTTACACTTAAAATTTTAAGCTCTTGAATTGATGCCTTAAAATTATAAGACTGTAAATCAAATGCATGTCTGGCATTTCCTTTTTCTATGCACATTTTTGAGAGCTGCTGTTCAGAACCAATTGAACAAATAAGGGCAATCCTATTTCAGCCAGTTATTTGTTTTGGGACCCACAGAGGGAAAGTCATGATCTGAGCAAAAGAATGCAGAAGATACCATTTTAGATTAGGGGAAAAAATCCCAAACCAACCAGCCAAGCAGAAACCAGAAATGATGCCTTATTCTGAAAATAGCAAACTCTGCAGAAATAGTACTTGGGAACAATATAAGTGTAAAAAATCTCTGATACATAATCAATGATATAAAATATCATAGGGGAGCATTGTTCCACAGCAGCATAACACTTTTTGTCTTAGAAATGCTGTAATGGCTTCGCAAACACATCTTTCCAATGGAAATTTACAGATTTTATATATAACAAAGAATATCCCATGACTATCAATAGCACACACAGTTAAAGTATCACTGCAATCATAGGTAGAAGTTTGTGAGCAAAAATGGATTTAAGAATATGCTTAAGAGGTCTGTGAAGCAAAGACCCTGCCACTTCTGATACAGAAATGATACTATAGGAATATGGTGATTTATGGTAATGTTTCTTTAATGGGTGCATCTCTTTGTTTAACAATTCTGATTAACAGGACATCCACATAACACGATTGAATAACTTGGACAGGCAAATGCTCTCTTTATTCCAGAATATATATATTTTGTTGTAATCCTTCCCAACTGGAAAATCAAAAGTGTTTTTCAGTCCCTCATTCTTACAAAACACTATTAATTAAGTCATTGGATACAAGCTCAGATTCCTTTTCAATGCTTAAGGCATCAAAACACACGAAAGAAAAGTTTTAATGACTCACTAATATTTCTGATAGAGTGAGCTACATGATTTCAGACAGGAACAGTAACTTACATGTTTTTCTAAAAAGAAACCACCACCAAAATCAAAAAAAGAAACCAACCAAAAAAAACCCCTGCAACGTATCATTGTAATTATAAAATGAAATAATGATAATAAAAGGATTTTTTGTATCTCAGAACTTGTAAATACCTATTTGAAAAGCTCCATTGAAGTAAGGGGAGCTGCTTTTTCCTGAATGGGGAAGAGGANCGGGCCGGGCCGGAGCGCCGCGGGGCCGGGGATGTGCGGGGCCCTGCCCGGCCCCACGGCCCTGCCCCGCACCCGGGAGCCACGGGCGAGCAGGGCGGTGTCCGGCCCGGGGCACGGCTGTGTCCGGCCCAAGGCAGCGCTCCCCACTCCGGCCCCGCTCCCGGCCCCGCTCC